>JAQIWH010004879.1:0-15868 GCA_034695005.1 Cryptops parisi
AGTTTACTGTTTCTAGATTTTTACTGTACCACTTCCTGGATTTTTCAGAAAATGGCAGCATAATATAGAGAATCATCTTGTTGCTCAGTATGTTAGTCTATGGAGTTTTTCACCAGAAAAACGGCTTTGATGAACAATTTCAAAAAATGTGGCTTATCGTTATATTGCTCGAAGCCCTTCATTTAAGAAAGTAGAATTAAGGCTTAACAAGTATAAATTTTGGTTACATTCAACATCTGATAAATTAATTCAATTATTTAAAATAAAATTAATTTTACATATTATCGTTATATTTGATACCATACCATCGCCATATTGGATGATCGAGTACTGTCTATCAACTATAAACTGGTAGCAAGTCATCCTGCATGTGAACATTGTTCAGATCTAGCCTCTTCGTACGTGGAGTATATTCAAGTGTAGTCTTCTTGCACGTAAACGTTTGTTTTAAAATCAATCTTTCAGTTCACCATAGTAACACGTGACCATTGTTCGAACGACGCTCTTTCACAAATCCTTGTTCACTGTATATGAGCATTGTTCGTATTTAGCTTTCAGGACACCATATTTGCACGTGACTGCAATGAAACTATTGTTACATTTCCGAAACCAACGTTACAGATACCGTTACAGAATTAAAACAATTCACGCGGCTCGGTTTCAGCTTTACTTTCAATTTTCGTTCATAATAACTTCAGAACGGACGCTATAATCATTAGTTTCTACAGGAACCCAAATTTTGTTTACTAGACGTCGTTCTAGCGACACTCTCGCTCTTGGCAGGGAAAGCGACAGAGGGGCGAAAAAGGAACACACCACCATCACCATCAAAAAGAAAAAAAAATGGAAAGAGAAAGTAAAGGGTTAGAAAGAAAAGTGGATGAATGGCCAGCGGCTGACTCGGTTAAGGCAGGGTCGAAAGGGTCGCAGATAAAGGGAGCGAAGATGTCTCTGCAAAAGGTCGCCAAAGGGTGGCGACAAGCACCGGCGTTAAATAAGCGAGCAGGTTAACGTCCAAATTGGGAGCGTTTAAACTTCCTTCCAAAGCATGCAAACGACCGTAAATCAATGCCTTTTTCACCTTCTCTACGTAGCCCCCTTCCACATACCCTTTGGCTCTGAACACCTGTTTCATTTGCGAAAACCCTAAAAAAAAAAACCACAAGCCCTCACCCCTTTCCCTTAACGCATAGCAAACTGAAGAATCGTGTATCTAACTGAATATTCAAATAACACCAACAAGCATTTTCAACAACACCAAAGAAATTTTACAATAATATAATTGAAGGACAATATAATGATTAAGTCAAATTTTTTAAATTGTTCAGAAAAGCCGTTTTTCTGGGGAAAAACTTCATAGTATCATACTGAGCAACAAGATGATTTTATGCTGCCATTTTCTAGAAAATTTAGGGAAGTGGTGAAGTAACAAGATAGAAACAGTACTGAAGGACAGTTTAATGTAAAAATGTCATATTTGGAAAAGTGTGGGTTATCATTACATTGGCCAGAGCTATTCAATTAAAAAAAAATATCGATATGCAAAAATTGATTCTTATCGACTTGAGTGATTTTATGGTTAATTTTACGCCTTCACCAATTTTATAATGAGTCACGTTACTCATCAGTCAGTAATAATCTTTTTTAGCGACTGTTGCAAAAGAAAGAACAAGGCGGGGCATCAAAGCCAACAAAATCTAAGTTATCGAGAAATAACGTCATAAAGCGTTTTGGCGGGAAATTTGAATTTCCAACTTTGCAAAATGGGTTATTTAATGTAAATAAATCGACAGCAACTAGCACGTTAAACTTCATAAAGTAAAAACTCTTTCACTTAAAACAAGATTACAAAAAAAAAACATGGGCGTAGCCCGCATTTCGGTGTAGGGTGGGCAAAGGTTTATCTTCGCGCAAGTTTTATTGCCGGTACCATTTATTTTCACACCAGAAAGACTTAGTAGGAAACTAGTTATACAAAAACTAATCGTCACGGAATATACAATACAGTGGATTGTAATCTATCAATTATATTTCTGGATGATTTTCATAATTTGTTTATTTCACCTCGCCAAAATTAAGGGGTAGTCAAGCACTTCCTCCTTGTCCCACCCCTGGCTACGCCCATAAACAAAACTTCACCAACACGAGTGAAGAAAACACGTCAATTCCATTTCACTTCACCATTTCTTTT
Organism: Cryptops parisi; assembly: GCA_034695005.1. Classification (NCBI taxonomy): domain Eukaryota; kingdom Metazoa; phylum Arthropoda; class Chilopoda; order Scolopendromorpha; family Cryptopidae; genus Cryptops; species Cryptops parisi. The sequence goes on from JAQIWH010004879.1 coordinate 2,192, forward strand.
TGCATCACACCGCTCATTTTTCTCTCACTACTTTTCACTTTAACTAATTACAAAAGACCTCAATTCGTCCGCTTTAACTTTTTCCCTACAGTGACTGTCCAGATGCAAACAGCGCGAGAAGAGTAAATACACCGCCAACCGCAGTGGGCATTGAGCTCAACGCTCGTCTTGCCAAAACCCGATATGCAAACACATACACTCACACACACACACACACACGTACACACTACCTCCTTTCAGTGGAAGAAAAGAGGGATGAAAAATTTGTAATTGGTCATTATGGAAACTGCAAGCCTGAGCAAACGCGATTAAACCTTTCTCTCTCTCACACACACATTCGTTTCTCGCTCGTGGGGTCAACCTCTGTGCACAGCACGGCTGCCCCTAACGCACGAGTGGTTCCGAATGGCGGGCGACACGGAAACAGCATTAAGTGTGATTGCTGTCGTGTCGTTGTAGAGGGATAAGGGATAAGGAAAATGATGACGAGAATACCACACCCCCTCGTTGTTGATCGTGTTCAAAGGCCCGAAAGTGAAGAGAGAGAAAGAAAGAAAGAAAATTTGGACAAAGACAGACAGAGAGTGTTGATGGAAGGGAGAGCTAAAGTAAAGGAAAAACCCCCAAAGGAGTGACTGCTAAGAAGTAGAAGAAGAAAAACCGTGAACAATCAACTAGCCACTCTTTTGATGCGTCTCTTTCATCCGCAAGGTGACATCGACGACAAACACTGGTTTTACTCTTATGTTAAAGTAGGTGGAAGAGCAACGCTTATCAAATCCAACAACAAACTAAAAAAAAAAATAGTCCTGATAGTGATCTTTCCATTTTCTAGCCCGTGTTGTAAAAAAAATAAAGTTTCATAAATTAGTTTATTTTGTAAAAAAACCAAAACAAACATTTTACACAAAATATTTGACTTTTTTATGCATTAGTTTCAACTAAAATTAATTTATCAAACTACTGTAATGGGTTTGCCAAATTTAAAAATTGCTCACCGATTTTTATAATAAAATCAAAGCCCATTTTACACGTCAAACTTTCTCAATAAAATTCCATCGATTTCAGCTATTTTTCTGACGTCATACACTCGTCCGGGTGCGTTTTCGTGCTTTTGGTCAAACCACGAAACCCAACAGATGCACTGAAACGCTGCCGGGAATTCGTGTAAAGTCAAAAACAAGGCAATTAAAATCGATGGAATTCGATTAAAAAAGTTTGACATTTAAAATGGACTTGACAGTTTGAATTTACATTATCGATCAAATTGGCGATGTTGGATGACGTCACTCATCATCTGTTTATCCTACTTTTTTTTCGGGTCTCGCAAAAGAAGCAAGTAAAGCAATGGAGAGAACTCAATCAACTCTAGCTGATCGAGGGATGAAGTTATTAAAGCGTTATAGCGGACATTTGAATTCCAAACTACGTGATGAGGCTTATTTAATGATCGATAAGCATCAAAACTCTAATATTAGATGAACATAGTACAATATTATAGCCTAATCAAAGCTTTCTATCTTTTTTTTTAGCATTTCAATGTATGCAAAATTTTCAATCTAGCATAAAATGAAATAAAAGCTACGAAAAAAAACCATGTAAAACAAAACGAATAGTGTCTCATATCTTTATAGAATTCCGTGAAAAACCCACACAAAAGCCCATAGTCACCCAATTAATTGACAAAGTAACACAATCAAATACCAAGTAACACAACCATGGTGTACATACAATAGCATCTTCACCTTGCAATACACAAGTGTATGTGTACACCACTGTTAATAATGCACAAGCAAGTAAACGTTATCCATTACATTTTTAGTCAAGTTCTTTAGCCTTATTTTATAGTTCAAATCGTAATAAAAGCGAAACAAACATCCCTCCACTGGACAAGCAATAAAAAAGTGGCTAGTTTAAATGTTAATTTCATTAAAAGTGCAATTAAAGCTAAATGAAGACATTGCCTACTAATGGAACGACTTGCAAATAAATATTCCAAGCGTGTTCGCAAAACTACGGGTCCCAGTAAAACATGACCAAAAAAAGAACAACACACAAAAACAGCAGCATCAACCACTAGCAAACCAACACTCATGCATCATCTACTTCAATTCATTAGTATTAAAACCCCTTAAGTTCCCTCGTGTATACTCGTGTTAACCTGTGGTCTTAGGGCATCCATCTTTCAGAATTAGACCGGCAAAAGCCTTATTTCAGCTTTAAGGGTCAGAAAGTCTGTTGAGAGAAGAAACAACTACCACTTCAGTAAAGCCAAACCAAACAACACACACACAAAAAAAAAAAATAAGACTTAAAGAACCGCCATCTTGACAAAGCAGAAGAGGCACTTTCTAAAAAGGGCGTTGTAAGTTACTACTGAATTCGCCAAACTAAATTTTGCCAGTACCGTATAAGAGGAGGAGGATAGAAAAGAAGAAGGGGAAGAAAAAGAAAGGCAGTTGAGTGAAAACAGAGAAACAGCAGGCAGGATGAAGATTGTCGTTAATTACGCCACTTGAGCGTCAAGCCACCATCACGTGACAACTGTGAGGAGCGAGCGACGCGAAGTAACCCGGTTCAACTTTGTGAAGGATGAAAAGCGCAGGGAAACGAGATGAGTAAGGAAAAGAGCCAGTGGGCAGTCACCTGCTCTTAACGAGACCTAGAGGACAACTAATTGCTCTTTGCCAGTCGCGTCCCTCTGCTTCATGTTGTCGTGCAACAACACCTTAATACGTACGAGACCAACAAGAGAGTAAGCGAAAAGCATTCTGGGAGTGCGAGTTAGGAGACATTCTCTCCACTTTTTTTTCTTCTGCGTTTTGTTTTATCCATCATCCCCTTGACGATGCTCTATTCCCCAGCAAATGCCCACAGTCTCTGCGGACACGTTTATACAGAAAAGTGTTGTCCGAATCCTTACTTTATTGCATTACTTTTTCTTTTATTACTCTCACCAATAGTCCATGCAGAAAAGTTTCGAAACGAACTACTTTGTTTGACACAAACTGTACTTTTCATTTACAATAAATAAATAAATAAATAAAACAAGTAATGAAAAAACTTCGTACAACTTTTTAACCTGGCTTGATACTGTGCTTTTTTTTTAACCAAATTTTAAAAGTATTTTAAACAAACACGTAAAAAAATATTTTTTGTTAATTTGTGTAAAGTGTTTATCACAATAGATGGTTGCTAGTTGAAAAATAAACTGTATGTAGAAATTTACAAAAGATTTTTTTTACTTTACTTATGGGAAACGCTTTTTCTTTAACACCCCACGACGTTTTGCCTCCCTCCTAGAGGCCTCGTCAGGTAAAAAATAAAGTTATGAAAAAAGCGGTTAATGTGCGGTTAGAGATGGCTAAGTGAACAGTTCACCTCTCTTTTGCATTTGTTTTTTTCAGTTTATCTACTTACAATTTACTACAAAGCCTATAGGAGGGAGGTGTAACGTCGTGAAAAGGGTGTAATAAAAGGGTTTTTCAGCGTCAATAAGATAAAAAATATTTCCTTTAAGAATAGTTTACTGGTGATAAATTGAACAATTTGTTGATCCATCAGAACTTTGCGTATAAAAAACACACATACACACACAAATATTAGTTTTGAAAATAAATCTTGTTTCATTTATACGCTCGTGGGTGTATATAATTCCAAAACAATGATAATTATCTTTTAAAAGTTTAATTTAAGACAATCTTGAAGAAACCGGTTATCATCATCAGTAATTATCCCAGACCTGGTATCTGCACATAATTTCCAATTCAATGGAAAGTTCTCGGCTTTAACACCAAAGTGCTTCAAAGAAAGATTTTGAAGCACCTTAAAAATTCATTGTTCACCAGAAATCCACGCCTAACGGTATTGGTTGTTCGCCAAACTTCGGCTAATGGAAGTTTGAATGCTTTTGAAAATGTTTTCACAGCCCGATGAGATGCGAGTACTTCAGTGGTTAAACTGTCAAACTTTTCACGCCAACGTAAAATCGAGCAGGTGGTTTTAACTTCGAAAAATCGTGTCGCCCTGTTTTAAACTAAAAATAAATACACCTACGTCTTCCTATTACGAATACTATAACCTATCCACTTTACTAACAAAATGAACCGTGAACACAAATTTTGCAATCACATTCGCCTATTGGTTTCTCGTATTCGCAAGTTTTCTAAACCACACGATCTTATTTTAACATCTTTTATTCAACTTACTTTGAGGTTAAAAGGATTCAACATCTTTGAACTTTTGTTTTTTCGAGTAGGTTTCCGATGATCTACAGAGCTGAAATTTTGAACATAAGCTGTGGTCGTGGAACATTTTGTTGTATCAAATTTGGATGGATCAATGTCCAGTCAATTCTGAGATATTTTCACACAAAGAGCCTGTTTTTTTGCTCGAAAAGTGTTTGCTGCCGATATACCTAAATTTTAAGCCACCACACATCGTTGTACACAAAAATGAATGCTTGTTTCTTATAGTGTATATAGTTTATTATCTACTTATAATGTGCTACCTCATTACGTGAGCAGCCATTCATTGTTGAGCGTATAAAACCGATCCATCCAAATAACCTATTTCAGCGAAAAATATATTTCTACGTGTTTGTCATGCGCGCACAAACAGACAGAAATCGAAAATAATTACATATATACAATAAATCTAGTTCACATAATTAGTTTCATAAACTTAAACCTTCGATATTCATTTACACCACTACGACGACCAATTAAATGACCAATTACAATAATAAAAACAAAAATTGAAATAAATAAATAAATAAATAAATAAATAAAATGAAAATATTAAACAACGTCATACCCTTTAAATTACGATTCCCTTAAACAACAACAACAACCACCGCCACTACCATAGTCAATTTTTCATTTTCATACCAAAAAATTTGCATGTAAACCGAAATGTGTGCAGCGTCGGAACAACGTTGAAAATTGCTCGGATCGGTGTCACGTGACATTAAAGCTACGCTACCCCTCCTCGTTCGCCCACCTTACACGGTGGATGGTGGAAAAAGAAGGACAAGAAGAGAAACAGGGAGGTGTATGGGAAAGGAGAAGGGGGAGGGGGGGAAGCAAAGGGTTAAGGGAACGAAGCAACTCGACCGCGTGACCAACGAGAAGGCGCTGCGAGGCGAGAGGCAATTAGAGGCGCGTGCAGTGGTCGCGCAACCGACCAAAATGAGTTTCGTGGATGTGTATGTGCCAGAGTAGAAGAAGAAGAAGAAGAAGAAAAAATAACTTCTTGGAACCGAGAAGAAGCTTCAGCTGCAGAAGAAAAGAGTGAGGAGGTAAAGTCACTTAACTACTTCCAACTTGTGTGAACCACGTCTGGATAGCGTTGGGTTTGTTGTCAAGGGAGAAGAAAAAAGTCTGTCTGTGTGTGTGATATACATATATAGACATATAGACATACTTATACTGTACATATACACACTAAACGTACGAATGCAGTTACCAATCTTAAAGGTCACCAGAGGAACGTGTGCGTGTGGGTGTCTCCCCAGTGAGTGTCGAGGTCGCATCTGAGTTTAAAGCTACTTAAAATGTTTATAACTAGCGGGGGCAGATTATGTGCATTTGGGAACGCTCCTAAAACTACAATATACACGGTATTAAAACACAATGCGTTCGTACTTTGTGCTTTATTTTTATTTCATTACTTTCACTAATTTCCACGCAATGCATTTTTTGTATATCGCTATTCGTAACAACAACACTTTTATGAGACGGAATAAAAACTTAACTAATGAAACAAAAAGTCTACAGAATGCTTACAAAAAAAATTTCTTTTCTGTGAAAAAAAAATAGATTCGCGTGCATTAAATAAAAGTGAAGTTGACGAACTAATAAACAATAGCCCGTGGTTAGGTTCCAATCATACACGTATGTCGAGCAGAAAAGCTTTCATTCAAGACTTGCGATTCTTAGCAAAATTAGCAGACTATAAAATTATATATCAAAATTTAAATAAAATAATACAGTTAAAAATTGATAACTATTAAAAATAAATATTTAAAAACCAAAACTGGTCAGGTACTTTCCGGTTATAGACAGGCGCAATCTGATGTTGCTATTTGCTTGTACTTAATTATGGGTTTATTGTGCAGGTTAGTTTAAGAAAACAAAACAATATCATACGTTTAATACGTTTCTTTTGTTTTTCCTAACCTACCTGCACAATAAACCCATAATTAGATACAAGCAAATAGCAACATCAGACTGGGCCTGGCTATATCCGGAAAGTACCCTGGATCATCTTGGATATAAAACATGCAGAAACTATTAAGCCGCCAATTAGCGAGCGGTGAATTAACGAGCGTCTACTTCCATCAATTTACAAATAACGAAGTCCAGCAATGAATCATTATTGCGAAATATTGTACATATTAATTGTATTATTAATACTATATTATTAATTATTGTAACTGATTCTTAAATACATATTACATGAAAAACAGTTTTTTCTTGAAACAATGACATGACATTTTCAACTGCTTGTTGCCAATACATACAATACCGCAATAATCTACAAAGTCTTTTAGTTCTGCCCTTATATTACCGAGAAGTATTAACGAATAAAAAAAAATTAGATACCAACAATTTTCACCTTTAAATTTTTACTTTAAGAATTTGTTACTAGTAATAAAGTAAAAATCATCGATACATATTAAAAAGACGGAATGAGTGACACTTTATAACGGATGACACCCTGTATAACCGTTCCAGAGTGTAAAATCAAAATCGACACAGCATTCCAACGCTATGAAATCCCATCATTGATTTTTATAATTTCGACGGTATTTTTAGAACACTAAGCGTTGGTGTATATTATTCATTCAACACGCCAAGAAAACGAAGGTGTTTTTCGGGGGTAGTACTGCGATGATGGGCGGAAACGTTAATCCGATTAAAGGAACGGGATTAGTCGAGCTCGTCGATGAAGGCGCTGATGGGAATCGACATAAACAGTCATTTCGAAAAACCGTTCGAAAACGTTGGAAACTCAAAACCCAACGGCGCATGCTCAGTTCCGAAGAGGGATTTTCGAGAATGGTTTTGGACGGGGGAGAGGCATAAATGGCTATTACCAAATGGTCACTGATCGAAACTTTGCCAAATGACCGGAAGGCAGATTTGGAAGGCGTATTCCCAACATGGCGTCATTAAAACGTGCTTCTAGCAAAAGCTTTAGTTTGATTAGCATAGCCTAAACCTCGGGGGGTTCTTTTCCCCTTTCATAAGACTAACCAATGAATGGTATGTAGTAAGCTTAGCATCGAATCACTCGTGGACGCCGAGTTTCACGATTTGCTGATAAACGTCAACGACGAGAGTGGAGTGACATTCGATTTAGAAACGACGTGTCACTTGGTACATACATATTTATACAGAAATAGTCAATACACGTATTTACCCAAACAGTTATCGAAATATCGTTATATACAAATAAACACTATACGGTATACAAATAAACACTAATTAAAATCGCGTTACGAAAACAATGAGCGAGACTCAATGACCAGTTAATCAAAATATCGTTCAACGAAACAAAAGTTGAACCAAATATCGCTAATCGAAAGCCATCGAAAACCGAGGAATCTGCTCGAAATCACTAACACTCCTGTAGATGTAGAAGAACAAATAATACAGGGTGGCGCAAAATTACCTTAACAATTTGATTTATCTGTAACTTTAGAATAAACTGTAATAAAGGAACTATCTAAACGGATTATGGAAAATGTTCTACATCATATGTGAAAGCAGTATTAACTGATTGACTTACCCTCTTTATGTTCGCAAAAATCTGCACATTTCATTTAATTTTTCAGAATCTTATGACATGATATATTGTAATACTGTACAGTTAAATCATGCCGGACGGTCTCTGTAGTTTAACAAGTTATTGGCATAGGCCTACACTTTATCCTTGAGGTAGCCCAAATAAAAAAATCTAGGATAATAAATATTTCCAAGAATCGTACTTTGTTTCACCGTTTAGATAGTTTATGTATTACATTCCGTTCTAAAGTTGCAAAGAAAATAAATAGTTAAATTAATTTTGCGCCACCCGATACTTGTCTCATTGCCTGCCAGTAGTTGTTTCTTAAACCGTTCTAGCATTTTCGGCCTATATCTTTTGACAATAAAACACAAGAATGAAACACAATAATGTAATACGAGAACTAAATTGCAATATTCAGGACTCCTTTCACTGAAGAAATACCAAAAAAAGACAGACATTGATGCAGGAATAAAACCTTTGTCTCTTTAGAGAACGAATCGAGAGTAAACCGGTAACAAGCGATAAAACTCGCAGAAAATATATAAATATTTCTAAACAGAACTAAAACAGTAACTTGCACTTTGCAGTTTATTCTCTAAGGAGTCGGTGCCAAAGAGTTTTGGGAAGAGCGCGTGAGCTAATAGTCATTCGGTCATGGCAAAGTCCCTTTCAGCACTCAGTTGCTAGACGACAAAGAAACTAGTGAAAATGAACAGAATAAAAAAAATAAAATAAAATAAATAAAATAAAATAAAATGAGAGGCAATGTCAAGATGACTATTGGTGGATTGGTTGGATGCCAAAAGCCATTGTCTCTCAGGATGGAACATAAGAGCGATGAACAAATAAGAAGAAGAAAAAGGACTCAAGAAGAAGTTTACGACGTCATTCCACGGATCATCACTCGCGCCTCCATTTCGAAAAAATTTCATTCAATCGACGCCATGAAAAACGATAGAATAATAATACTAAAAATATATATATATATATATATAAAATAATATTGATAATAATAATAAAAAGATAAAGAAAAGAAAGAATCCCATTTAAGATGTATAATAAAAAGGGAAACGATAAACCTTAATTTTTCATTACTCCATCGCTTTTTAAAGAAAACCACACTCAAACCACAATAGGAAGATTACTTTTTTATTGCACACTTTAATAATAGAATTCTAGGTACTTATGTATTAAACAACAGCCACTGGTACGAGGGCGTCACATTAGTATAAATAATAGTTTAAGATTATTTTTTTTTTTGAAAATGTATTAATCGATAAAATTGGTTGTTGATTATTAACTAACCTATACTGGTATCTATAACCAGACACTATAGTTTAGTATGCCTTCATTGTTGTTGGGGGAGCTTTTTTCATTACGCAATCACTCGTGCAACGCCGGGTAAATCAGCTAGCTTTAATATAAGCAGATGATCGATATTATTATACTCGTTATATTAGTTTCACTTGTAAGTTGCGAATTTGTGTGTAAGCTGAGACTTGAACGTATACGTATTCGTGCTTAATGTTCCATTGGAATGTGAATAAACTAATAATAATAATAATACTGTCATTTACAGTCGTTCATAAAACAACCCATCGACTTCAAGGTTAATGAAGACGCTAGTACCTCAAAGTGTAATCTGGTAGTCCCACTACCGAAGATCACTAACAAAATGACTCAACGTATTTGGAAGTAATCAATGAAAAAAAAAAGACAAATATTAACGACACCAACGACAAAAACATAAATAAAACAACAAAAGCAACGAACAATCTGTGCATCTAGGGAGTTTCGTGCCGACACTTTATTACCTACATTACAACAACCGCCCAAGACTTTTGCGTAATATATTCAAAGTTGAAGGCTTGAATATCAGAGAAAATCGTAAATATATCATCGAATACACTCTTTTCTAATTTTCATTTAACAGGCTCCCGTTCAATATAATAATAAAAATGGAATAAACTACCCACTTCAATTAGGAAAATTCCCTTTCTTTGTGAAAAAACAAAAACAATGTGTAATTACTTGTCTTCATTAAAAAAAAAGTTTGTCAATCATGTATATTACAAGTTCAATTCACAGATGAATTTTTGTATAATTTTTGTTTATACTAAACTATCTCTATAAGATGTGAATCTTGAAAAATAAAATAAAATAAATTTAACCAATTGCTGTATTCCAAAAAAATTAGTTTAACCATTTTCTTTATCAATCTTCTTATTTTCCCATTAATTTCGCCCACCCACCCCCCTTTAACTCTACTCTCTTTCTCTGTCTCTCTTCAGTGATGGGGGTCACGTCTCGTGGAACCAATCGGCGGATGATTGGTCATCATCGTTTCGAACGTCGTTTCGGTAGGATTTCTACGCATGTCGTAGTAGTAGTAGTAGAATAGAAGTACAGTAGTAGTATATTTTTTTTTGGGTCACGATTTTTTTCTGTTCGCATTGAACGACAGGGGGAGTAGCAATCAGGGCAGCTGACGAAGCGTTCTTTCCTTCCGCCTTCCCACTCACGCAACTTCCGCTTTTGCACGTCCATTCGTTGGCTAGACGCCAACCTATTGCGCTTGTTATAACGGTCCATCCAAATCACGTGACTACCACCACTTCTTTCACTACCAACCTCCAAACAGGTTGACAAGCACACCTTCCATTCTTCTATAGTTCCTCATTTTCTTTTCTCATTCCCCTCTCCAATCTCTTAAGTGACACTGTGATGATGATGATGGTGGTGACACTTGACTTTCAGCGGATTTATGTAAAAATAGCACAAATTTTCAACTCGCTCGTAATGAGTTACGGAACAATGACGTCTTAACTTGTTGTCACGCGCATACCTGGTGTCGTTTGAATATACTAAACTGCATGACCCGACCTTAGCGAGCTGTATAATAATATTTTGTAAAGATAAAATAAGATGGAAAAAAAGCAATTAAGGAACTTTAAAGTTGCTCATTAATGTTGTTGACACATTTTCGCTATACAGATAAAAACGGCAAAAAATTAATAAAGTGACAAAACAAAAACAGTGAAAAAATAAAAATAATATATACTGTTATATACATAATGCAAAGAATCTATTTTTTGATTTCTAAATGCAATGTATTAATTTATGTTTCGACTTATGCGTATTATAATTTATTCGGTAATTCGATATTAAAGTTATGCGTGTGTTGAGTAATTCCAGTTTTTGATTTCTGCAAATTTTGATTTACGCGAATTTTGTTTTACGCGAATTTTGTTTTATGGCATTTTATGCCAAATTTATGCGACAGTTAAGTAATTCGATATTTGATTTATGCGAGTTTTAAGTGATTTTATTTTTCATTTTTTGCAATTTTCGTATAATTTATCTATATACTGGTATCCTATTTTATTTTACGTTGGACTTGTGCGGTTTTTGATTTACGCGAACGACTTATTATACGGTTCTCGTTTGATACGTTTTTTGACTATACAATATATTCTCGTAAACGCCTGTTGATTGCAGTATACGTTCAATTCCCAGCTCACGCACTCACAACCTCAAAACTCACTCACAAACTCACTCTTTTACTCATAAACTCACAAGTGAAGCTAATAGTATACAAAACACGAACTTCGTTCAAAAGCATTTATCTCTTAACACTATTTAACTATTATGTAACTAGAAGTCGTCCTGTGCTGTAGCACGGGTTATGTATAATTTTTCAAAAAAATAAAACTTCACTACTGTATATGCAAATGCGAAAAAGTCTTCGTGAAACAGACCGGAAACGGACATCAAACAAGTCTCAACTTGTTAGATTACATATCACAGTCTATGTCACCCATCAACCATCTCCGAGTCCCAGAGTGAACGAAAAACGAAAAAGGATTTTCGACAACCTATAACATTGTTTACAACACCGAGACGAAAAGTTGTAAAAACTTTACGATGAACCATTATCACCAATTTTTTTCTCCTCATCCTTGGCGTCAACGCGAAGAGTTTATGAAGGTTTACAACTTGGGAACGTTATGTTAGGGATTCCGAGACACTCCGAACTGTTATTTTTATGTCAAAAGATTAATCTTGTTTTATGTCTCTCCGCGTATGGATGGGAATGTTAAAAAAAAAACGACAAAAACGTCAACTTCTCATCTCGTTACTCAAATTATCCATAATCCGAATAAAAAAAAATGGAATCTTTATCACATCGTATATCAAACGGCTGCCAATAACAAGAAAATGTCTTAAAAAAAACCCAGCAAAATACAACTTCCGTTTTAAGACAAAAACAAAAGGGGTTCAATTTTGTGAGACCAATTCCCATGGAATGTAAAGAACTTTAAAACTATCGAACTCTTGAAAAACCTTTTTCCTGAACTTGGTTTTGGAATACCCTGTAGACGAATGCTCGGCTTTACAATTTCCTGTACACCATTTCAAACACGTAAAACTAAAATAAAAATGTGGATAAAATGAACCTCGTGCTACGATATATTTAATAATGCATTTATGAGAAACATGCCAAATTTCTGTGTACATAAATGTACAGTATATATAATAAATAAATATATATACACACACATACATTGTATATATACAGGATATCCCATTGAAGTGTTCTCAATTTAATAGTGTACTTGAAAAACTAATACAGCATAATGAAGATTCTGAGTTTTGGATAAAATAGCATCTTAGGGGAGTCTTTCTAATGGGGGCTATTTTTATTAAACTTAAAATTATTTTTTAAGAAAATCGCATTGTTATATTTTAAACAATGCGTTGTTGATGTCAAGTCATTTATAAAAAGTTGTACACAATAACCCATATAGTCAAAATCCAATATCATTTCATTTATTAAAATGACATTGGAATAAAGCATCCAACTGAAAAAAAAAGCATCCAACAATACACCATACAAAGTACTATGCTGCTGCAGCAGTTTCACTGCGTAACAAAATCGATATGCAGTGAAGCTACTGCAACAGTATGGTATTTTATGTAGTTGGATAATATTTTTCTCGATTAGATTGTTGAAAATAAATGACTGGATTCTGACTACGTATACGGGCAATTGCCCACAACTTTCTAAATATGACTTAACACTTACGATTACTGTATTTTATTATTGCTTTATTACAATCCACAGGTCTAATAAACAAAGCAAAACAATCAATCAATAAGATTTACACGAGTAAATAAAATTTTGTCAAAAACAAGACATTGTTTTTTTAAAATTCAACTATCCATGATAAATGACCAATTTTCTTATACGTACTGGAAGAAGATTTTATTTTTCAAAACAAGAATAGGGATAGCGTTTATCCATCCATACAGAAACAATTTTTTCCATTCGGAACTTAAACGAGTTGATATATCTAGATTTATCATCAATAACAAAATATTTAGAAAAGCCATGTAAAGGATGGTCCTTCCCAGAAATAAAATTCTGCGAAAATTTCCAATTGATCTGAGAATTTACTTCAATTGGTGGTACATAATCAAATTTTTGGCAGTTAGAATGCGTAATTTTTTGCATTTTAAAGATGTTGAAACATATTGGCCCCAACTGAACAAAATTCTATGGAAGCCATTGAATGCAACAGAAAGTCGATACGAAAGAGCAAGGTGTCACTCCACAGTAAAATTTCATAAGTCAATGTAGATAATAACACTTACCACGCATTAGTTAAAATCTACCAATGCGATTTTCTTGAAAATCAATGAAAATAACACCATTGGAAAAACCCACCTCAAAATGTTATCATGTCCAAAACTCAGACATTTTGTATTAGCTTGTCAAGTATAAAATTAAGAACGCTTGGCTGGGTCACTCCGTGTATGTATGTATGTATGTATGTATGTATGTATGTATGTGTATATATGTATATGTGTGTGTATATATGT
>JAQIWH010004880.1:0-15868 GCA_034695005.1 Cryptops parisi
GTAGCGTCCGCCATATTGGTTTTGCGTTAATGCCATTAACCAGTGTGGGTCAGGTCTCTAAGACAAATCTATAGACACCTCATTCATTAAAATCCATCGAGTAATTTTGTTTTTATACGTAGAAACTCACTGACTCACTCACTCACAAGTGAAGCTAATACAAAGAGTATAAAAAACATCAACCTGTATTGATTACATCTAGGGTTGTCCTTTATTTTAAAGGACAGCATACTATTTGAACAATTTGTTCTTTACCGAAGTGATAAAGGACACAAAATGTTCTTTATTTCAAAGACGGATATTAATTTCCCCAAAACACTGAAATTCCAGAAACATTAGCAATTCTCTTGGGAGAAAGTAAGTTTCAATTTCAATGTATAGCCTACTATCTCTGTGACAGGCATGACCTACCAATTTAATATTATAAATAAATAAATATAAATAAGTACTACAGGATACTATAGAAATCAAAGTTACACTGCATAAAATGATATGAAAACTAAATTTACATTAGATATGTGATTTTATTGGATGTTCTTTTTTTGGGACTTCAAAATGTGGCAACCTAAACATCAGTCTTAGAAGCAAGAAAGAATCATTTCATTAGCCTTGTCTTTACTCAATGATTATTGACTATTTTATCTGGTGACATGCAAAATCGTGAGTGCAATTGGAAAACTCTGCAACTTGGTCATCAGTAGGGATGATATAAAAAATATTTCCAATAAATGTAAATTATCTTTCAATGAGCTAGAAACAGATGTTGCATTGTTTCAAGATTAGGGTGGATCTGTTCCTAAAGGTTTCACTACAAAGCCCAGAGAATGGCTTCATTCGCATTAAAAAAAATCGGATAGGCATTTTATATTTCAAGCCATTTTCAAATCAATCGAATGCTTCATTGTCTTGCCTGTTAAAAGCACGTGAAAATGTATGCTATACTATTTGGTATAAATACATTTAACCATTTTTGGTTGAAATACATTGTTTTGATTTTCGTTTGTTTGTTTGTTTGTTTGTTTGTTTGTTTGTAAGTAAAAGATTTAGTTGATCATTTTATTATCATCAGGAATGTCCGTGACTTGACCCCATCATAGTCTAATCAAAGGAAATTACTCCAATGAGTTTTAAATCGTTCTTTTGTTGTGCTAAAGAAAAACATATTTTCGATTTAGAATTGAATTAACGTTCATTTATAAATGAGGAAATGGGGGATGCCGTTTGTATACATCGCAATAAAAAGTGCACTGTGCATGTCTATAGGTGGTAAGCTTTTGTAAACATGTAATATAAATTAAATAATTCTCAATATGAAATATTTTGTCTACGAACATTTTTAGAGACAGTATTACTATTAGCTTGTGTATCGAGGGATGTCTGACTTTTATGTGCAACCATGATCTGTTCCTTGCCCACCCCTTTACCATTTCATCTCTTATGACAGCTAAGAACTTCCTTGTTCAGTTCAACTGCCAAATACAAATTTTGACTGATGATTATATTAAATCACAATGAGTTGTAAAACTTATGTTTTTGAAATATTAGATAACATTTTTATTTAGAATACAAGTTCAAAACTTAGTTTCTGAATCATGATGCTATGTTAAAGATGACATCACTATGCCATGGTTCTGCAACAAGTATCCTACCCAGCTCTGTAATGTAAATCTTTTTTTGTGACATTCAAAATTTTGGGTTTATCTTTATATTAAAAGGTTAAATTGGTTTGACAAGCGTTTTCATCTGGTCGTTTGTGTATTTCTATTCAGATTATCCATGAGTATACAGATTTTTTAAAAAAATGTTTGGATTGATAGCAAGCAATGTTTGTATAAAAAATTCTGTTATGGTATGACATCATTAAGACATGGGTTCATTATAGCTTTGTGCATAGTAGTAGTAGTCTTCAGCTTTTATTTTTTTTTTTTGACCAGGGAACGCTAATGGTGTTTCAAAAAGAATCACAGCACCCTTTCTTAAATGAGAAATTTATATTCATAACTTAAGTTTCTGTAAACAAAAATTACCATGATTGTCTTGAATATGGAAATTTGAGGGTTTAATTTTTTATTATACAAAAATATTAAAAACACATTTAAAAAAAATATACTAATAGTCAGAAAAATCTCATGCAGTCGTCTGCATACATATGGATGTGACAATACAGGACCCATGGTTTAAAGCAGTGGTTCCCCACTTTTTTTTTGCTCGTGACTCAAGATTTGTAAACATGTACTTGACGACCCAAAGTTGGGTCGCAACCCTAGGGTTAGGAATCAAGGGTGTGCTGTAAATGCATGTCCATACCAATATCTATAATGGTATGATGAAGCATAGCCATACCAGACTAAAAAAGATCACTTTAGTAGTCTAGTGTCTATGGTCATACCACTAGCGATGGTTATATGGTCGTGTGTAAAGAGAACACTACACTTTTTTCACTATGACAGTACCCACAGGTGTCACAGCACCCTGGGTAGGAAAGGAAAGGTACCACTGAGTTAGTGTTTCCATCTGCTTTGGTTTCTGCCAAAGACATTGATTTGTTGATTATACCGGAGCGTTTCCATTTGATTTGGCCAAAGTTCAATTAATTCTCAAGGAAAACCGCTGAATGTGTTAAATCACTTGTCAGCCCACTGAAAATTCTTCTTGCATGTGCATAAGCAACGTAACCCTGAAGATGTCAAGGATTTTCATGTATAACAAGGTCAGCCAAAGCTGTGATAAACATGAATTTCAAACGCTTCATTACACTACCTTTTTTATTAGGTCCTTTGCTACACATTTGAATAATAATTAGAAATAGCTGGTGTTCGGATTTATAGCAAAGCTTTCCCATCTCTTCTTTGTTTTTGTTTTTTTGGTTTTGCTTTGTTATTATTTAGGAATGTAGTGCTATTCATCTGAGAGAAGAAGAAAAAAAATTGGATTTATATATAATAAAAAAAAAGTGATTCTGAACAAAGTGGGGATGTTAAAAGTGTCTTGACATCAGAATCTTGGTTCTCCAGTAGATACTTATTTTTTTCCTTTGAAAAGAAAAATTATACCTGTTTGAAAACAGCAGCAGATGCTGAGCCTCTTCCACAAACCCTGAGGCCAATCATTATTCCTATAGCTCAGCCACATGCAACCTGTTAAAAAGCATCGTCATTGAGCTGCCCAGCAGCACTAAGAACAAACATGTTTTTAAAAAACTGAAAGAAGTTGTGTTGACTGTTGAGTGAAAAAATGAAAGTTAGTCGTGAAGGAAACTGCATAGATGGCAACAGCAATGTGAGCATGCTACCACCTCAAGTTTTTTGGACTGTGTATTAGAGTTTGTTGACAATGTCAAGAGCGAAGAAAATCGCACTGACTGCAACCAGCGTGTTCTCATTGATCATCTTGGTCATTTTCCTTTCGATGCCACTGCTTGTCTTGAATGATGACAGCATTCTCAGGTTAAAATCATCAGAAATATCGAACATACGTAATAGAGGTGATGTGCAATTGAATGTGAGGAAGAGGTAAAAAAAAATGTTTTATATGGTTCCCTATTATACTATGTGAATATTTACACAAGTGTTGATGTTGAATGGTTCCAAATTGAATGGATTCTCAGATTGGTAAATGACGCAAATAATCTGGCAATTTTATTCGTAGAATGACATTTTACAATACTTTAAAATGAGTTGTTTTCTTGTAATTTTGTTTGTTTGTGAAATTCTCATGATTTCTACAAATTTTAAGTTTTTAATTCAAAAGAATTGATCACGGAAGAAACGTTTCCCAAGTTGAAAACTAGTTTCCATGTTATCATGAAGTGTTTATCAGTTTTTTTTCCCAAAACGGTTTTCTTTTATTCATTTAAAAGTGTCGAGCATTCCTGAAATGATTACTTTTCTAGTTTTTCTGGTATTGTGCATATTGAATGAGAAAATTATGCACCCTTTATATAAAGCTAGTTTTTAATTAGTGTTTTCCTTGGTACACTATTCAAAGTTGTGTTTATTTAAGAATTGCAAATTGTTTATAGTGTACAGGGTGTTCCTAAAAGGTTAAGTGAAATTTGAACCGCAGAACTCAGAAGCTATGCATCAAAACGAAGCAAAAGATCCATATAAACATGAGTCCGGAAATGCACACTTTTGCATACCTACAATTATAAAAGAATAGTCGTATGCCTTTATTTGACTACTGTGTTATCTCAAAAGGAAAGCATTTCTGGACCCATGTTTATATGGATTGGTTGCTTTGTTTTGATGTCATCTGTAGTTAAAATTTGACGAGATCTTTCAGGAACACCCTGTATATTTAGGTTTTTGAAGTTTTTTTGGGGGTTGTTGTTTGAATCATAACGTCTGTAACTGAATTAGTGTGAGGGAATATTTGGTGTGGTGAGTGCTAAGAATAGTTCGAAAAGATTATTGTGTCAATTCAATACCATAAAATTGTTCAGAGAAATTCTTGGGAAGAATTTAAATTTGATTTAACTAGCAGCGCTTCCTTATAAGTGAATAAAATTTCTAATTTTTGGGAATCCTAATTTCAGTCTTTTGCAGATTCTGAGCATAACTGGACCAACTTAGTTTATTAGATCCCAATTTAATCTGTGTTATTGGTGCAACCCCTGTTACCAACAGTAAAAACCGTTAGGCAGCATTGAAACTTTTTCCTGTTCACCATTTTGCTGAACATTCAGTGTCACCGATCCAATTATCCTGAAACAAGAGATGTTGTTTTCGGAAATCAGTATCTCCTGAATTTTCGTTATCGATTTAGCTTTTATGTTTACAAAATTCAAAACCAATTTCGTAGATTTACAATTAACCGTATTTTTGTTTGTATACTTTAACTTCCAGGCATTCTATAATTGCCGCGAATAATTATAACAGTATCAGCAAGGTTAAATTTTAACCTTAGGCTACTCTAATCTAGTTCCGAATGATTGTGTTCATGCAAGGTGGAAAACATAAAATTGCGGTTTAACTGTTTAAGTAAAATCAGATGTAAAATATACATTTTGGACAACATTTGCTTCTTTAGATGAATCATAATTACCTCACAAATATGAACATTTGATAAACTTGGTTCAGTGATAATAAAATAGAGAATGCACAAAACTGCAAAAAATGGGAATATTGTGTTAAGTACTGATACTCGAATTTATTGGTAGTTATTAAGGTATTAAAAGAATCTTTTGTTAGGTGTGAACGCTTGTTTTTTTTTAGATGAGTCATAATTACTTCATGAACGTTATATGAACATTGATAAACTTGATTCACAGTGCCAAAATAATTAGGGAATGAGAACACTGACTTTACCGAAAAGGAAAGTTGATTCCAGAAAGAAAAAAGCCTTCAGAACCTGTTAACGAAACTAGACCAGTAGTTCTGAATTTGTCGGTTTATGTTCACTCCAACAATAAAATTAAGTCATATATGGTTTTTTAGCTTTCTGGTTTTTTTTCTTCAGTTAATGTGTAAATGATAACAGAAAATACTAACCAAGTATACACATATACGGAAAAATGTGTGCATCCACTTTTGTCGGAAAAAGAGTATGCAAAGGGAATTTCCATTTGCATAACTGTGCATCAACACTTAATAATGGTGCCAATTAGGGTTATAAGAATCACCAATATAAGCATCACTCTACTAAATAGTGTCTATTGGTGACGTTAGTGATGTTACATGTTTGAAGTTTGCTTTCATTCATTTACCACCTTTTCAGATAAGTACAATGGATATACTGTATTTTAGTTTGTGTTGGTTGTTGTTAATTAACTTCATGGAACAAAACTAGTTTTCTCTACAACTTGTGTGTGGTCATTGGCTTCTCCTAAGAGATGATTTCATTATTTAATTTTGTCATTTATTGTTTGGTTCCATGCAATGGATGAGAATAAAATTGTATTTCATTGTTCTAGTTTTCTCAAGGGCGTTACAATTGCAATGGTTGTGTGTGGCGAAAAGGATGATATTGTTCAACAAACAGTGACTGCACTCAAATCTGTGACCTTGTTTAGTCGCAATTCTGCCGTCCATATCATCATCCTCTCAGACGGTGAAAACCAAAATAAGATTCTTGGTCATGTAAGTGTGGTCACTTGTATCGGGACTGTGGTTACTTCCTTCTTAGTACAGAGAATTATTTTCGGACTGTTCAACTGCAGTCATTCTGCAAAGCCATATAAAGCTTATTGTTAATTTTTAATTTGGTGTTTGGTATAGTTTTTTTTTGTCAATGACTCTTTGTCTTCATTGTGATAAACTACTTTGATAAGAAATTGAAATTATACCGAAAATAGCCAATAATGTACAACATACCGTTGTAATAGTTTTAATATTTGGAAATTCAACAGCAGTGATTGTGTCAATTATTGATGATAATGAAATTGCTATGAAAGTTTTATGAAATATTCTGCTATAAGTTCTATTATATATGGCAAATAATGATACACAGAATGAAGACATACTGTCTGTCTTCACGAAAGTCTAGTGAAAACTTTGCCATCTAGCATGGTTTCCAACAAGAGAGGCAGGGGATGTGACACCTTGTAGTGCCACAGGCACAATACCAAAGTTTATCAAGATCATAAAAGTACATTTAAAAAAAAACAACTACAGCTCCACTTGGCTTATCTTCAATCCAAGACAAATCTCCATAATTGTAGAAACAAGTAAACATTCATTTTTTGTCATGTTTCGAGGTTGTATTCACCCCTCGGACATCAGCAATTTCAACTTTTGCTATTCATTTTTCTAATTGGTTTTTTTTTACTAACAAGCTGTTTTTTTATGTTTCACGTAAAAAAAAATTAAACCTAATATTATTCAGTGACCTTACAATATTATTAAACCTTTTTGTATTCAGTTTTTAAATTGTTTGATTTATTTTTTAAAAAATTTGGATGGGGTATAAATAAAGCATAATAAATGATAGGCTGTCGCTCTTACAGTATAACTATAAAGTCAACATTTTTTGTACAACCTCGTAATGCATTCTGAATATTTTAATTTGATTATTTATGAACGGCAGAAGTTGAAATATGAAGCGTAAATAAAACCTCAAAACATGTCTACAAATATTGGATAGTAAGTGTTTCTTAAACAAAATGTCTGTCTGCTTGTCCAAAAATAAAAGTTTTTTTTTTTTTTTTTTACATTCAATGGAGATTGATTGAAGATATAAGAAACGGGGACATTTTTAATGTAAACACCAAGAAGAATCACCATCTAGTTTTTTTCATTAAAAAGAATAAAATTAGTCTTTTATGTTAGGTAACTAAGATTAGCCGACATTTTTTCACCAGCGGTTTTTTTTTTAATTGAAATAATCTCATCGAATGTAATACAAACCTTGTTGGACCGTTTACGGCTATTGATAATTAGAAATAATGTAGTTAAAAAAAAAATAATTGGACATCCACATGGTGAAAGGCATGGATGCATAATAATCAGGAGTGAAATTTTTTACGCTTAGCATTTTCATTGCCAAACTGATTTAATCTCGTTTAACGTGACTGGAATAGTATAGTAGCCATAGCTGTGAGAAACCTTGCGTGATGCCATTGCCCGGAAAAGGCATCTTCTAATGAGAGTAATTATTCATGTACACTGTATTTACGAAACAAAGCTGAAGAGTTAAAGAGATTAGTTGCAAGGTTTTATTTTTTAAGTTGATTTAGTTATTTCATGGTGTTATTTTTTTCTTTTTCTGAAACAATTCTCACAGAAATAGGTTGAAAAATAAATGCAGGTTAATTTATTTAGTAGGTCTATTATTTTTAATGGAACTTCATTTTAATGAACATAGTGTCCATGTTGAGAAAAATAACTTTAGATGATGATGTTCTTCTTGTTTGTTTTTTTTTGTTTTTTTGTTTATATCAATGTGATTATTTTTTTTAGCTTGAACAATGGCCAAAATCTATTCGTTCATTATTGAAGATCGAATTTCGCTCAATTTGGTATCCCAAAGACTACGAATGGATGAAAAAATATCGTGTGTTGTGTACGACAGAACGATTGTATCTACCGGTCTGTGTTAGCTATTTATTTTTTCTATCTTAAATGTTCATCCTGCACTCATTACTGTAATTTTGCAATAATTACCTCACCATGGCATGAGAAACTTTTAGGAAAGTACAAATGAAGTTTCAAATCATCATGCTCTTAGAACAAAGCAGTTATTTTTTGGAATTTTTTCTTGTACAAAACAAAATCATAATTAAAAGTTTGTAGACATAGACGTTAGTATGACATACCTTGGGAGTGTGGAATAAAATATATACTGTAAGAAACAACTACTTGCAACTTTCCTGACACTTTTTTTTGTGCTCAGTGGTCACGCTAAGATGTAAGACACATTTTTTGTGCTGAGTTGTGTTTTATATCAGGGCCTATGAGAGGAGGTGCATTGTAAGGGGTGCATTGTACCTGGATCCATGTCCAAAAAGAGACCTGCTGGGCTCTAGAACCCAACTATAAACTAGTCATAAAATTAAAGGGGGCCTCAAAAGAAACTCTGTACCTCCTGAAAACAATTCTCTCTGAGACCCTGTCTTATATCCACAAGCTATGTCAACATGAGACAAACAACGATCAAGCTATGATATAGCTACTATAACGGGTTAAATTTAATTTGTTTAATAAAACATTTGTTTATTGTATGATAATAAACTCAATATAAAACACAAGTTTCGAGGAAAATCTCTACCATTTTTGAGAAGTTTGTCGTGATAAGCAATGTGTTTTGATTATCAAAACGATAAACCTGCAAGACAAGGGATGAGATATTATCTCAAAACACAAAAATTTGAATGTGCACTTTAACAAATTCATTGTTTATTCAAAATGAAATGTTTGTCTCGTATAATTGAGTGCAGGATTTACTACATATTGAGAACTTTTTGGTGTTGGCTTATGCTGGTGATGATCATTACACACACGTGATCATTTTTGGTACATAGGCCTATGCTACAAGTGCAATATTTTGTCCGAAAAACTTTATATTGTTGTACGATGGACAGGGTTTAGACTAGTTAAAACGAGATCTGTTCTAATCAGGGTGTTTCTGAAAAGTCCAGTCAAATTTTACCACATGCTATGTATCGAAACAAAGCAAAAAATCCATATAATATGGGTCCGGAAATACATACCATATATGCATAGTTGCAACGATTTCGAGGCAATAGGATTATACATTTACATGATTCTGCCTTGCGTTATCTCAGAAAAGAAGTATTTGTGGACCCATGTTTATATGGGTTATTGCTTTGTTTTGATGTGTTTTGCTTCTGTGGTTAAAATCTGACGAGACTAGATAGACTTTTCAGGAACCCCCTGTATAACAGAATTCGATATATAGAACAAGACATAACTAGACCTGACACATTGTTTCCCAAACTGCTAACAGCTTGGCACTACAGGAGATTAATGGTTTTGAATACAAAGCAAGGATGAGAGCTGGGAAAAGGATTTTTTTTCATCCTTGCTTTGTATTAAAAATTATGATGTGATGATTTGATCGTAACATCACATAATAGATTCATTCACTCTATTTTATTCTGGTACATGTGCAACGAAATTTTGGTTCTCATGTGTGTGATGCCGAAGTGTGGTTTATTCACAAGACATTTTGGAGGTTATTAATGTCAATAATTAAATGTATACACATTATTTATAGGTTATATTATCTGATGTGGATTCTGTGATCTATCTAGACACTGATGTTTTGTTTATTGACTATGTGGATAAGCTGTGGAACTTCTTTTCAAAAATGGATTCTTTCCAATTAGCTGCCATGGCAGCTGAACATGAGGATCCTGAAAATGCATTTTATGTTTCTGCTTATAATAAAATACCATTTTATGGTCCTTTAGGTAATTTACATAATCATTCCTAGTGTTGATTAAAGGTGAAAGATGTGTGTCATGTTGATCGGAGTGGTTCTTGTATCTAGGTTTGAACGCTGGAGTTATTCTCATGAACTTAACAAGGATGAGGCACCTATCCAAAGATTGGACAACATTTGTCCATGAAGTGTACGAAAAATATAAATACTCACCGCTTCATTTTGCGGATCAGGACATACTGAACATAATTTTTCATTTGCATCCAGGTAACTGGTGATTTGTATTGGGTGATTTCAGGATAATTATTAGATCCCTTGTCCTGGTGAACATAAGAGAATCAAACAATGTTTTCATTAAGAATTTGGTGTCATGTTTGTTTAAAAAAAAATTTAAAGCGCTTTTGTCGAGTACAGTGATTGGATTAAATTCGAGTCCAGAATGTGTATTGGAGTTTGAGTTGTTCAAACAACAGGAAACGCTGGTTGACTTTACTATATGGAATACTCAGTTATACAGTTATTCTTCATGTAAACAATGCAGCATTTGCTGTTGGAGTGTGTCATAAAATATAGTTTCGATCAAATATCAACTTTGAAAGAATAATATGGACATCAGTAAAATAACTAAACCAGATGGTAAAATTTCTGGATGAGCACGCTGTTCTCTCATTTAGACCAGGTTATGAGTCACTGGATTAATGGTATTCGGTTATGTTTTGTTTGTACAATATGTTTAGTTGCAGTATTTTGCTTTTCATAGAATACTTATTACCACTTCCATGCAGTTGGAATTATCGCAGTGATCACTGTAGTTTGAAAGGAAACACGTGTGATCTAAATGATGATGGCATATCTTTGATTCATGGAAACCGTAATGTCTTCAACAACAACAGGGATCTCACATTTCGAGCTATGTACAAAGCATTCTCGAATGTAAGTTTTTCAATTTGTTATCGTGCCAATAACTAGCCAATGACTAACTAGTCTGGTGATGGTTACTAACTGGTATGGTAAAAAAAAAAACTGCTTGCTTGGACGTTTGGTAGTCACTATCTATACAAAGTCTTTGAGCAACTATACTTTAAAATATAAAATGTAATGTTGCCCAAGGATTTTTTCACCCACCCTGTACATTAATGTAAACCCCAATTTGATTGTTTAGCTCAATTTGCTTACAGTAACAAGTTTTTCAAGGTGGTTAGTACAGTTTTTTTAACTTCAACTCATTGGATTACTGAATCCAATGTCTCTGCTTCAACTCTGAGTGTCACAGCTGTACTCCATCTTCCTGTTAAGTTAGAGAACAGTGCAAATGGGTATTACTATGATATGTGTGTAAACTGCTTAACTAATACTGTCAGGTTATTTCGTGATTTTCTGGTAATAGGAAGGTGGTGGACATTGTGGAACATACTTCTAACAGGAATTATAAACATTTCGTTTATTACTTTTTTTATACAGATAACTGGCATGTTAAACAGTTATTCTTGTAGAAGTATATAATAGCTTTAATGTAATTGCATTATTATATTTGACAGTACAACTTTGAAATGGATCTGAAAACTCACCTATTGAATCCATTTGTGGATGGATTGAAGACTGAATTCAATTCATTATGTGGCAACAACCATACAATGTACATTCACAATTTAAACCAGCTAGTCACAAGCTGAATAAAAATTCAGTTTTCAGATTGGATAAATACAGTTGGGTTTTTGTTTTATATTTTCATTAGTTATATGCCCGTCAGCAATGACGGAAACATTTTAGATAATGTTGCCTGGCAACACGTCATTCTAGTGTATTATATTGAGAGTAATAATTGAACAGCATCTGCACCTGCAAAAGAAATGTCTGATTTCGGTGTGACAGACATATAAACATACAAACCTACAAACAAACAAACAGACCAAGCAAATTATATTGTTAGATTAACTTGATTTGATTAAAAAAAATACAGCTTCTTTAAAGAGCATATTCAAAGATCATTCATTGCAAGGCGTATTCATGTCATACTAGTGTAATGCCCATCATAAAATACTTATTTGACTCAGGTCATTTTGTTTATACGTAAATGTGGAATTTTAGGGTGTTGAAGAAACAAAATAAAGGTTCAGTGTCAAAGAAGAAAGGTAACACAAGTGCATTTTGTATATAAAGCACTAAACAATTCATTTTGGTTTCGAATTCGATTCATGCACTGTATATACAAACTTGCAATTTAAATCTGATTTGTATAAATAATTGGTGAGACTTGCCTTGTAGGTCTTGGAAGTAATATTACAGTGAAATTAGGTTATTATAATCACGGTTATTGTTATAATCAGTCGGACCCAGAACACTGGTTAATGTTTTTTTACCCATTGTTTAATGTCATCAACCAGTTGTTATTATTATCAAAAGGCACTAGTCCCAAAGTAATCATTAATAACTTGATTGCACTATAAAAACAAAGGAGTTTGAGCTACTTTGCTTCAGAATTTTGTATATACATTAAAAATGCTATATTTTCAATGTATACAGAAAATAATTTTCGTTAATTTGTAAATATGAACATACAGGGTGGTTCCCTCGCTAGGAAACCCTGCAAAGGTAATGTTTGGATATTCTAGCGACAGAATCACTCTACATCAGTAAAAATATTACATATCCAGAGCGCTAACTAAACACTAATACATCAGTAACTTTATCAGTGCGCTCGTCACAAGTGCAGGTATAGTTAACACTAAATGCTGAAACACATCGAACACTGAGACCAGTATGATCAGCGATGTGGTTAGTAATATCCATGTTTCCATATTCTTTGACACAGTGTACACAACGATCAGGCCAGCATAGAGCATTGCTATAAACAGCACAGATAGCACCTTCTGAAGCTTTAATTGATCGTGTTTGTGGCCAGAAAACGAATTTATGAACACATTCACCATTTGATACGACTTTCAGAGCATCACCCATAAATTCGATATCTGTAAAAAGCATTAATTCGTGTCCGTGTATGCATGTAAAGGTGTACAGGATGCTGAGGACGAAACAACTCTTGACGATGGCCGCCATTGCAGTTCTTCAGTTTTTTGTTGGATACAGTTTCCCGATTTGTTCTTGTTGCATAGATGTAATCTGAACTAAAGAAAAGTATAAGAAAATTTAAGCATAGAATAAATTTAGGAAATGGGTAAAACTTTAAATGTGAATCAAAGTTTGTGTGGAAGGTGTCACTGGTGAATAGAATTAATTCACTGTGTGAATCACTACTATTCTTGATAGAAATTTTGATTGTAGTAAGATAGTAACTTTCGTGTGGTATTATATTGAAACGTTTGAAATATCAACTACAAGTAGTAGGGTATGAAAAACTTTAGATATCAAGCAATTTCTGAGCCATGATGTTCAATTACAAAATTCAACATCAAATCCAATGCTAAATTAATTGGGAATATAATTTTATATTGAAAATTGTTTTCGTATGAATGAAGAAGCACTATGAGGGTTTAGCAAAAAAATTGATTATTCTCGTGAATGAAAAAGTAATAATAATAATAAAATGATGTAGACGTACATCATGTTTGTTACTGTGAAGATACACTTTTCATTTTTTTCCACATATCGTCTAATGCCTCGTAACACTTATTGTCACATGTAATCAACTTCTCGATGCCTCTCACTGACGAATTTGTTCAAGTTTTGTGCAAGCATTTCAGGACCACTTTCTACAGTCTCATTGGTTTGGAATTATTGTTCTCCAATTTTATCACTTCACTAAAACTGGTTATCCACGTCGAGCTACGACTTGTTCGAAAAAATGGTAAACGAAATTAGAAGACAATGATTCCAAACCAATGAGACTGTGAAAACGATCGTCCTAAAATTCTTGCACAAAATTGTAGCGAATTTGCCAGTGAGAGAGGTATCGAGAAGTTGATTACACGTTCCAATAAGTGTTTACAGGCATTAGACGGATGTGTGGAAAAATGAATAGTGTGTACTTTTACACTAACCTACATGATATGCATCTGTATTATTTTATTCACAAATGAAAGTTTTTTTGTTAATACAAAAAAGAGGAATTTTTAATACTCTTCTGCTGGATTATATATCCAAAAATCGAATACAATTTACGTACATATTGTGTGCAGATTTAAGTACGCTGTAGTTTTACTAGATGAATAAATAATTAACAAGATACCGTACGTTTACCTGGTTTTTCGTCGATTCGTGGATGTGAGCCGACAACTGGATTATTCCTTAATACAGCGATTAAAAGCTTGTATAGTTAAATGTTTAACTATTTGTACGTGACTAGCTAGCTAGATTTTTAAGACGTAACTTGGCGCACTTTACAACTCCACCAAATGAAAAATAGGACAATAGAGGAAATACACCAGACTCTTCCGTGCACCTGTTATTTCAATGACGCATCTGGTACCGTATTATAAATGAACTTGATCGAATCTGAACTATTTTTTAATATTTACAAAGAAATTATTAAGTTTGTGTATTGTACAGCACCTTGTAGGTTGAAAACGTATTATTGTGAATCATTACTTCATTAGCGTTATGTTTGGGGAGTAGTTTAAATTTCTGTGGATTAGTAGGCATGTAGGATTGTGCAATAGGCTATTATACAGTTCTAAATACATAACAATGAACATGTCTGTTTCACCATTTTTACCATAAAATATGAAAAAAGTAGTGCACTGGTGATGGTTGTAAATTCACTTGCAACATGTCTGTATAATGTTGTCACGTTCAATTTGTTTAAAATTGCAATTATTTATTTTAAAAATAGAATGAAAAGTATTTTATCTCATTTGTTTATATTAAACTGGATCGTTAAACTGAGAAAATAAGTTCTTGCTTTAAGCATAGCTTTTCGTATTTGTTTAAATATACGAGGGTAAATAAAAAATTATCCGCACTCCAGTTGCAGAATTTATTTCAATCAACTTTTAGAAAAGACAAATAATCGTTTTTCGACGTAATATTTTTGCTTATCAACACACTTGGTCCATCGTCAACAAGCCTTTGTACTCCCTGAATAAAAAGCTGTTTTAGGCCGAGCTGCGAGCGACTAGTGCACCGCTGTCTTCACTTTTTCATCAAAGGTGACTTCGTTCTCGAAGAGCTGCTCTTAGGAGATCAAGCATTGGTGAAAGTCCGATGGAGCAAAATTAGGATTATAGGGAGAATTACCTCATCTGCAGCCAACAAAAATTTTAATATAGCCTCAGTCTGAGTCACAAAGAGTCAGAGTCACTTCTGATAAAGAAGTGAAAACAGTGGTGCATTCGTGGCTCGTAGCTCAGCCTAAAATATTTTTTTAATAAGGGAATACGAAAGTTTGTTGAAAGATGAACAAAGTATTGAAAAACAAGGATATTATGTCAAAAAAATGATGTATATGTCTTTTCTAAAAGTTGGTGAAAATAAATTTTACAGCCGGAGTGTGGATAATTTTTGACACGCTATCGAAGGTTCTCGGTACATGCTAGGGTCATGCTATTGAATGAATTGAAATTTCATATTGTACGGTACCTTATATCTTAACTCACCGTGCAGTGGCATTTAGCACCACAATATGCAATTTTGTGCATTTTTGTACAAAATCGTGTAATGAATAAATTGTATACGCGCAATGAGCATCTGGGAGATTTATTTTATTGTGTAGGTAAAATCATATACTGTATGTTGCACGGGATTTGTGTATTTTTAATCGCAATCATTTGGCTAGAATCTTTTAATCACCAATTTTTTTAACTTAACCTTACCTAACTTAACTAATCTAACCTAACTATATTCATACTCGTATATTCGATTTGCAACTAAAAGATTTGTGATTAAAAGATTGTGGCGAAATGATTGCGATTAAAACATCACGCCTTGCATGGCGTGCATTCGAGTAGGAGACAGAAATGTTGAGCACTTTTTGTAACTTATCCCACCAATGTATATACAGGAATACCTCGCATAGTCCTGCTAATCGGTTCCACCGATTAGGCGGACTATTTGAAACCGTACTAATCGA
>JAQIWH010004881.1:0-15868 GCA_034695005.1 Cryptops parisi
AGAATACGTTGCAAGGATTGTCTGTCGTCGGCTGACATTTCATCATACCCCTCCAATAATAAGAGAACTTTATTCTTCTCGAGATAGTCTTGCAAATCTTGTTTTGTGAGAGTTGCTTTTTCGGTAGCTTTGTGAACGATGTCGATGATGACATCATCTAGTTGCTGGTCTGTCATTTCTTTCAAAAATACTAATACGGTTAAGTCGAATTTGGACACGATGTATTCTTTTCCCGTGGCCCAATCATGAGCCAGTTTAATTGCCAGTGTTGTCTTGCCAAAACCTGGGTCTCCTTCCACTAGGATTCGAGTCAATTCTACGTCATTGTCGGATTCGAAAAGATTTTCTAAATGGATAATTTCTGTTTTTTTGACATTTCCTTTGGGCAGCTTTGTCATATCTTGATCTACAAAGTATTTATCAATAGGTAGATCTTTCCGAATACTGGGTGGTTGTGGTATACTTGGACGTGAATATTTTTGCATGAGACTTCTTTGAAATTTGCAAAAGTCTATTAAAAACCAAGAAAAGCAGCAATTAAAAAGTTGTATATATTAATTTAAAATAGTTATTATTTGAACCCAACCTGCTGATCTATACTTTTAATTTTCAGAGGTGACGGCATGATTCTTTAATAACAAACTACTGGCGGAGCCCTAACACCCTGCTGTTAATTAATAACAATTTTGCCATTAATTTATTTTTAGCTATTTTTATTAGCTTATTATTAGCTTATTTTTAGCTAAAGCAATTTTTGACGGTATTCTAGAAGCATAGTTCGGTGGTACTAAAAATGCAACAACCGGATATCGACGACTATCAACCTAGCAAAATACTACACAAAATACAGTACTTCCGTAATGAGATACAACGAAATTATGGAAATGAAAATGCATACATTCTCAAGCTGTGTTTGAGAATGAAACATGTTCGTTTATTTTCATCCGATATAAATGGTTATTATAATGCATTACCAACACCTCATATATTGCTTTGTATCTCGTTACAAGAGGATTATCCGAACTATACTATTTCATTATCAAACCTGGATTCATGACATGCCTTCTATCACCTCTGAAAATCAGGAATTATTTTGATCACCCTGTATATCTAATCATACCCGTGAGTTTATTTTCATCCGTGAGCAAAGAGGAATCGAGTAACTCATCCACTATGTCTATCCGTTGGATCGCTTTCAAAGCTTTAACCATGTTTTCTTTGGTAGCATTTTTTCCTTCCTGTTCATTCCATTTATCAATCACCATATGTGCTTTTTCTTTCAAATCTTCTCTGCTAAGTGTCACGTGTGCTATACTGGTGCTGTCTAATCCGAGTGCTCTTCCCAACGGTATCACATGAATACCGATATTATTGATTATAAAATGGAGTTCTTGACTTGTTAAGTTGTTCGATAAACCTGCAAGCAATGTTTTGAAAAAAATTCTTAGTCTTCAATGATTAACGAATTCTTGTATCGACTACTTGAATCCGAAATTAGAACTGTATTTCATTATTTTTCAAACTTGCCTTCGTTTCGAGGTTCAGTAGAAAACCTTCCCGGAGACTCCTTCAATGGTCCATCTAACATAAGAATATTCTGTTAAAAGAAGTAAAACACAATATTTTATTTGTATCAGTTATTTTCTTCACTTTGTACCATTAGCGATGCCTTTTTTAAACATTTCGTCCAGTTTATCTGCGATGTCATTACGTTTGATGTTTCTCAAAGCTTTTACCATTGCAGACTTTGTTGCAAGTATTCCTTTTGTTTGTGTCCATTTTTTTATCATTTCAATCGCAACTTCCTCGCGACTTTCTTTTCTCAATTTGAAATCATTTATCTCAGTCTTCGTAAAGTCTAAGCATCTTGCCATGGCATAGAGATTTTCAGAGATGTTATCGGCGATATATCGTATTTCGTGTTCTTGTAGCTGACGGGAAGAATCTTATATCGCGTAAAAAGAAATTAATATGTGTAATTTATTTTATTTTTATTTATCTATAACGGTCCACGGGGTCCAAGAGAACAAAACAAAAAATACAATAAACAATCAAATAGTAATTTCCTTAATAGTAATTTTGGATCTGTATTTTTGATAAAATCTGTTTGGGAGAAAGTGAAATATGGATAAATGTTATTGGGTTGTTATTATTATTTTTTTTTTTTTTGTATGATAATTTTAGGGTTTTCTGTTTCTGTTTTTTAGTTTAGTTTTTTGTTTTGGGTGTGTTTTTTCTTAAGTTGGTTGGTAGTGTTCTTTTTGTTGTATGAATGTTGGCGTGGTTTTGTTGGTGAATACGTGCGGGCGCGAGTTGGGAGAGAGGAGCTGAAGCAGGAATAGTTAGTTGGTAGGTTTGTGACCAGGATGAGGGAATTTATAGTTGGTTTTCGTCTTTTTGGTTTGTGTCTTGTTTTGCTTTGTTTTATATTACTTATCGTGATCAAGTTTCTAGGTAATTCTTACAAAAAAGGGGGCGAAACGTCGGTTATTCCTCTTTAAGATACCCGGTCAGTTGGTCCAAGGTAGGACATTTTTAATTTTCTTTTTAGCTTGGAGTTTTAATTGATCATGTATTTTCGAAAGAGAAGTCTAAATTACGTATCTTTAATTTATGATTGATAGATTTCCCAGAATTCATAAAACGTGTAACCCGGGTTGAGACCGGTGGTGAATTGAAGAGCGTATTTCCAAAACGTCGTATCTCTATTTTAATCGTTTTTAAGATAAGAGGCTCTGACAACTATCTGTGCATCGCTGATTCCGAATATGTTATTTTCAAGACTCAAAACTTATTATTTCTTACTGAAAAGAACTCTCAAAAACCACGTTTATATTCAGTC
Source organism: Cryptops parisi (assembly GCA_034695005.1). Classification (NCBI taxonomy): domain Eukaryota; kingdom Metazoa; phylum Arthropoda; class Chilopoda; order Scolopendromorpha; family Cryptopidae; genus Cryptops; species Cryptops parisi. Next base: position 2,843 of record JAQIWH010004881.1, read on the forward strand.
TATGGTCGAATAAATAAATTTTTGTTTTCCCTGAAGAATCGTGTTTTTAGATTTAAGACGTTTTAGAAATAAGCTCTTTTACTGTAAATTCTCTAATACCTTTCTTTTACTATTGATGCAAACTTAACGTCTGTTTTTTATTAATTCCCTTCAAAGTTTTTCAATTTATAAAAGCAGTCGTTAATTTTGCACAAACCCAATATATTGTAAAATATCTAGAACTCACCTTCCAGGAAATCTTCTGTAACTGTTGCTTTTGTTCCTGGTAATTCCAGTGCAGTTTCAGTGTCAGATGTGCTGCTTTCAGAATCCTTGTTGGTGTGGGTTTCATGTTGGTTGGACATGTTTGGTGTGCGTTTTCGTAAAACCTAGACGGTGGTTCTTGTTTTGTTTTTCATTGTATGTTAACAGTGAGATTATGAAATTTGTTATGTAGCTGGTGGTTTTTCTTGTCTCCTGTTTTTCTGTTTGTTAGTTGTTTTTTTTTTGTACATTACTTACTCCTCTGATCAAGCCTCTAGTTACAAAGAAAAGTGAAACGTTAGGATTTTTCAGCTTGCTTTCCGATCAGTCAAAGATAGGAGTGAATTTTTTTTCCAATATTTAGGTTCAGATGTTTGCTTACTTATTTTTCCAATAGCTTTAATAATAATAATGTTTATTGCGTTCCATTTCGAAACAAGTACAACGACACTTAACATCACAACATAAAAATGAAACCACTGCAAATTAGAGTGTAAATTAGTTTTTAAAAATAGTGATTTTTTGGTTAAAATGTTTACACGAAGATATACAGGTGGCTCTAAAACAATGAAAAAACACTTGATCGAAGTTTAAATGAAAGTTTGTTCCAAAAATGTACAGCTGAAAATGGATATTTGTTCAACTTGTTTCATTTGACGAATTTTTTAACTTTCATTTTTTGAGAGTTTTTTGGTTCTATTATAGTTTTAACAATATTTATTATATAAGTTGCAAGTTTAATTATAAAATAAAATTGTACAAAGTTTAGTGCAATTTGTGTAAATTATTTAACGAGCAATATATTAAAAAGATTTAAAATGAAAAGTTTGACTTGAAGTCATTATAAGTGTCTTGAACTTGCTTCTCCATATAATATAGCGACAACCAAAGTGTATATAGGTTAGACAACTACAACAAGATGGCGACAACTGAGGACGCACGTACACGCAGTCCGTCTCCGACATCGCAATTACCAGATATACCCAGTGATTCTGAACTTGATCAAGTTTATAATGACTTAAAACAACATATAGATGGAATAATTACCCGTAAATCGTCAACGTCGGACGATCGTAATACTCTAAACAGACATATGGCCACAGTTGCTAAATGTTTTGACTGGATATCGGCTCATCGACGCCACGCACAACAACCATGACCGACAACTACACAAACTTTGTATAGTTGTCGGCCATGCAACAACACATGACCGACAACTATACAAAGTTTGTATAGTTGTCGATTCACACTGATGTGTTAGTGTGTTCTTTTGTTGTACCTTGACCAACAACCTTTGTATTGAACAATGAGACAGATAGAACGAGTTTTTGTGAAAAAAACAAACTTTTTATTCGTTTTGTGCTTTGTGAATTATATATATGCAAAATAATATAGGTGAAATGAATATTGCAGTATTTGTGCAATCACAAATGCAAAAACAAAATGTACAAAAACATGTTTTGATGTACAAAAACATCAGCACATTTTCCAGAAAAAATGTCAGAAACATTTTATATTTTAGACATCATGTTGTTACACAACGAAGAGTAAAACTTTATCTTCCTAATGATCATGGCGGTAATGTATAAAATCGGTAAATTTAAACAATAAAATCAATCAAGACATGGTTATATAGCATAATATTGCACCTGCAAAAAAAATTGTATTTCATGTTTTTAAAATCTAAAAAAAAATTTAAGATAGAAAACTAAGAATGGCATACAGCAGTGAACCATTACGCAAATAATGAAATAATTTTCAGAAAAATATACACAATAAAATCAACATTTTAAACAAATATTTGGCTATATGGCATAAGATTGCACTGTTAAAAGCAGGTAAATTTGAGCGCCGCGCAACGGGAAAAAGCTGCAAATTGTGCATTTATCTGGCGACAAGCGTTGAGGGCCGATGGGAAGGCTTTTGTCGTCATTTTGACATATATTCTTACGTTATTATTGAATAGCAACTATATGACACGAATCAACTGTCTTTTTAATGACTTCATAATTTATAGACATCCAGTCGTCGACCCTGGAAAAAAAAGAACCACCGAGCTCACAAGTTTTGGTACTTCCAAACTTTCGTTGGTTGTCGTCGTAGGTAACGTTAGCAGCTATTAACAATTTGTTTAGAGGACTCGTTGCTCGATTTCGAAAAGATGACAGCTGCACGAGACACGGGTTACTTGATCGTCATCAGTATTCCTGAAGGTAAATATACAATTTGATATTAAAATTTTGATTTTGCACCTTGAATAACATATTTAATACCAAAAATAGAGAGAAAACAGAAACAAAAACACTGACCAGTGCACACACCTACTAACGAAGGTGAAACGTTGAGAAAAGTAGGTGTGTGCACTGGTCAGTAAGGTAGGGAGTGTTTTTGTTTCTGTGGTAATCTCGGAGTTTACGTGGCTATATGATTTTGTTCGTTTTCCTCTAACCTAACCCGGTCTTTACCGTAAAATGGGTAAACATGCGCCTTAGAGCCTCAAATAGTGACATCTCGAAACGAAAGTTTAGAAGATGGGTTTAAAGATCTGGTTAGGTTAGAAAAAAAATACAAAATCATATAGCTGCGTAAACTTCGAGATTATCGTTTCTGTTTTCTCTCTATTTTTTGTATTAAATATAATTTGATATGTAAGCGCGAGTTTCATATTCATTATCGTATATTATAAAACATAATCTTGAGACAAATCGCGGTCACCTAATAATTAAAAAATACGCTTCCGACAGACGCTAGTTTCCATATCTCTAAAGCAGTATAGGATGTTGGTAACTATAATTGAACAACTATTAAAGTTGTTAAATGGTGATCTGTACAGATACGTTAGTATAACGATTCAAGTTTATTGGTACGGATAGCGATGTTAATTAAAAGAAATTTCTTAATTACACTAGAAACTATATCACTTTAATGCCCTGTTGCGACTTTGTCTGGGTAAAAAGAGGTGCCAGGCCGTCAATTGTTTGAAACTCGCTGGTGTAGGCTACTTGTAATTAAAGCTCTCAAATTTTTTACTTTTCCAAAACAGGAAGAAATTTTCCAAAAAGAGTTGGCTTTGACCTCATTATAGAGGCTAAGCTGAATGGTGAAGAGATGATCACCAATGAGGTTGACCATCGTGAAAACCCCCACTTCAACACCGAGCTGGCATGGGAAATTGACCGCGCTGTCTTGAGGATATTTCGCACACAGCGAACTCCAATCAAGTTACAATGCTTTGCTATTGATACGAGGAATGGAACAAGAGAACTTTTAGGTTACGTTATTTTGGACTTGCGAATGATCAGCTTGAATATACCGGTAAATAATTAAGCTTTAAATGTTTTAGATTTAAGACTTAACATTTTACAAACATAAAGGTGGTCATGTTATGGTATGAACGAGGTTTGAATTTTGTACTACACTGTGTTGAAAACCATTACGCATATGTTGATGACCAGTTTAGCTCCCACATGACTGTCAGTGATCATATTGGAATTTTTGTTTTGTATTCAGAAGTCGAAATGGTATCCCCTTCTGACCCCAAAGTACTCCACCAAACCTGAATTGCTGCTTTGTTTGTACCTGGAAAAAGATTCTAAACCAACTCTAAAAGGATCAAAAGTAGCATCTTCCTCAGCTATTTCTATCAGCCTGGAGGATGACGATGGTCCTCGAGTTCCATCCAAGAGCACCACTGCCTCAAACGTGCAGTCAAGTGAGTTAAGATATGTTTAATGATGCAGTTATTACAATGTTGTTTGTTGTGGTTTTGAGCAGCGTGTTCACCAAAGTGGTTGCATGGGGAGGCAGTTTTTAATGCAAAAGTCTATCAAAAAACATAACTACAACCTATGGTCGTTTAAATCTAAGGCTAGGCACTAAGGAAAGAATACATGAACCGAAAGACCAATACGTTTAAAATATCTTCAAAAATAACAATATATTAAAACATGATTGCAGAGAGGATTCTCTATAATATCAAAATAATATAAAGTAAGATGGTATTGCTATAGCACGCATGCTTATAGCGTCGTGTTTTTTTGACAAAGGTTGGTTAAAAGGGTTGCCAGCTTTATTGCTCTTGTATGGCTATTAAGAAAATCGTGTTTAATTGGTGAAGTGAGGAAAATGCATTGCCCTGCAAACTGTCAGTTGGGCCAAAGAATTGCGTAAAATCGACCTACAGTTGGTCTCTAGTTTTTATGCTTTTTGTTCAACTGATTTTTCATATGGTAAATTTAGATTTTTCAACCATGAGTAACTTGGAGGCAGTTTTGAATGAAACCGAAGGCTACTATCAAATTGGATCTCCTGCCAACTGCAAAAATATTTTTAAATTAAGCATAACCATAGTGTTTGCTTCAAACCTGGGGCAGGTAAGAAGACTTAATATAAGAATTCTATTGTAATGGGACAAGTTTTACAGCGTTGAAATTTAGATTTGCAATGTTTTGTTTCAGTTAATACCGTCTGGCGTTCGGTTACCTCAGACTCCTGAGGGTTTCTATTTCCACTACAGACTTTTTGGAAATAATGTCACAACAGATGGCTTTTCAGATCTCTTGTCGCCCGATTTTGCAGCGGAAAGGGCAATTGTCAGAATCCGAAGTTCTGTTAAACTTCTCGAAAAATATTTATCGATACAACCGGCCCTACAGGTGTGTCTTTTGTTGCCATGTTTTTTTTTGTTTTGATTGATACCCACATAGGCTGACATTTCATTCCTATTAGATCCATCTTTGTGTCGGAGACATTTCTTTAGGGTGTGCTAGCGTGGATTTGAAAAACTTGCTGGTGCTGTCAAATAATACCGACCTATTTAATAAACCTGTATCTGTAGAGAATACATTTGAAGTATGTAATTTTTTAATTGTAACATTTGGGTAATGTTTAACTTAAATTGGACAATTCTGTGTACAATTTATTTATCCAAATTTCAGTTGGTATCGCAAGATAATTCTGCATCAGCAGCTGCTAGCCCAGCTGTGGTGGGGTTATCGATTTCACTTAGCTTGGAAAACGATAAAGTATGCATTGTATTTATTTGTAATTTAAGCTTGCTGTTGAAATTAAAAATTTAATTATTTTTTAATTGGTTTATTTTAGCAGGAAGCACGTTCAGTTTCAGTTGATGATCTTGTAGTGTTGAATGACGGGGAACCCCAACCAAATATGAAGTATTCTAATTCGCCACCTGTCAAATTATCGTCCATTGAATCAAAGCCTGCGTCTCCTTCAGCTCCTGTCATTGAGCTCGAGGATTTGTTGGCTGAGAAAAGTGAAGAAACCGAGTTACTCGAAGCACCTGTTGCTCCTAATTCTCGTAAGTTTTGAATTCGAGACTTAATTCCGCATCGACGATAATGATTTTCGATTGCCTTTTATTTTATTTTATTTTTCGTGTTCAATTGTTAGAAAATGCTAAGATGGAAATCAGTAATGTTAAAAATTCACGTTTGACAGCTGGTCAGGATTTTCATGGTGAGTTTAATAAATTCTGTGACATTTTAATATGGCATGCTTTAATTATGTTTGTTGTCTGGCATGGTAATGGTGTGATATGTTATACAGTAGCTATTTTTAAAAATTATTTTAAGAAAATATGAACTCTGCTTGTGACAACGTTGATACGCTGAAGCCCGTAATGAAAAATAATTTTGCATACCATCATTATCGATTTCTGGTGGATCTGCGTTATATTCGATTGTTTGAACCACATGATAATTTGCACTGTTTTTTACGGTAAGTGTAAAGACCAATTGTAGTTGATGATGCTAATCGGTTTAGGTAGAAATTTTAAACCAATTTTTTTTTCAGGTACTCTTACCCATTTTTTGGCAATTCTGAGGCAATTGTTAGTCATCCCCCAGTGAATGTGATGGCAAATAGACCCGTTTCAATTAGACATGGATTATGCACTTTTACATTTGCCACTAGTGCCAAACATCTTCATGCAGCATTAAACAAGTTCCCATTGAATGTAGACGTGGTTCATCAAAATAGTAAAGATAATGAAACTGTCATTGGATCTATCTCGCTTCACCTGACATCTGTTTTAGCAGCAACTAAAATACAAATTAAGGTATGTATTTGGAATTAAAAAAATACAGTGTTCACCATGAGATATCGGCATTTTAATCACGTATAGTTTGAAGGGGTAAATACGTACATAACCATTACTGAATATGGAAATGATTACGAACTTATCCGAGTTTCGATACGATTTCAGTGCACCTCCACATGGGTGCCATTTGTGACAAAAAGAATGTCTAGGCAGTAGTATAATTCATGCCATCTAGTTCTGTGCAACATTCCCTCGTGTGACCTGCAATCGTTTCTGCATACCACCACACAAAGTGTGATCGGTCGGGTCGCTCGTAGTTACCATTCTGGAAAATGGCCGCTGAACCACTGCGGCTCTGACAAAGTTTCCACAAACGTTTTGAGTTTCTGTTTTCGTTCCACCAAGCATCACATTGGCGTAGCCTGATATGAAACAAATCATGGACTTTCCAAATGTTGACATCTCATTGTGAACACCCTGTATTTTCAACGAAGTCCCAGTTTATTTCCTGCTACAACTATTGATTTCCTATATTTTATTGATAATGTTTGGATTCTACAATGTTTTTTTGTAGGGCAACAATGGACAACTTGGTTACAGTCAAAAAAGCGAACAGACGTTACCTGTTTTTAGTAACGACAAAGCTATTGGTGACATTCAGATTATCCTTACCTGCGATGATTTAGGTGTTATTCAATTGAAGGAAGAAAATTTTTTAAAACACAATGAACAAGTAAGTCTGCTATTGCTTACTATACTTGTATAATTTTGGAAAACAATTTGTTGATTTTTATTGATAAAAATGTTTTATTTATATATATATTTTCAAATTAAGAACTCCGGCAACTTGGCAAATCCAGTGATGGGTGAAACGTGGAATCAACAAGATTCCGATTCCCAAATTAACGTTCGACCGTCCACTTCTCGGGAAATGCGTACGACTGATGAAATTAACGTTAAGTTGCCTTCAACCGTGGATGTAGCTCCTACTACGTTAGATTCACATAGTGCACACCATCACAGGGAAATGGCTATTCAAGTTGCTTTGGAATTAGAACAGTGGAAAAATTATCAACAGGAAATATTTCAGAAAGAGGTATTATTATTATTTTTTTGCGGGTGGGGAGTTAAAGATTTTGGTACTTATGTGTTAAGAAACTCGTCACCACCACCATACACCATAACAGCAACATGGGGTTGTTCTTAACTAACCTAAACCTGTAGGCATAGTCACCAATTTAGGTTAGTTAAAATTACTACATTCATTAACTAACCTATTCTGCTGTCTATACTTTTAGACATGTGGCGCCTTATACTGCTTAACACAAGTACCAAAATTTCATGTCCCAAGTTAAATGGATATGTAAAACTCGCCTAACTATCGTTCATTCACATGTTAGCTGAAAGACAAAGAACACGAAACGTTGGATCTACTAGCTAAAGAATGGAGAAAACGTGAAACGGAACGGGAATTTTTCTACCAGCGCCGAATGTCGGAATGCCAAGATATGCAAGAAAAGCTGCAGAGAGCTCTCACGGACATTGAGAAGCGAGAAAGAATACTTGCATCAAAAGAATTAGATGTATGACTTAATTGACTACTTTGACTTATTTCAATAGAAAAAGTTGTAACAAACTTTATTTAATTTTGTATACTTATTTTGTAGTTCCAGAGATCAAAAACTGATTTTGAACAAACTTGCAAAGAGCATGAAAGGGAAATTAAGACTGGTTATTCACGTTTGCAGGAAGAATTGAATCGTTGTTTGAAAACTGAACAGTAAGTCGATGACATGGTCTACCATAATGGAGCCGGTTTGTTATTTTGATGCAGGTTCATTTACTAATATTAAAAAAAAATACATATATTTTTAAGGATAAAGTATCAAGAAATTGAAAATGTCAAAAGTAGAATGGAGCTTCAAATTACAGACCTGGAGAAAAAATTGGAAAACAAAAGTCAAGAATTTGAGACTTACCGCGAAGAGCAACGTAGTAACCCAGAACTACGGTTGCAGAGTGAAATGCATTTGCTAACCATAGAAAAAGTAAGCGAAAATTATTATTTCAAGCTACATTTTTGTTTTTACTTAAACGGTGGTCACGATTCGGTCCTGAAGTTTAATTTTGCAATGCTTGTAGTCGGAATTGGAAAGAAAACTAGAAGCTGCTACCAAATCAAAAATTCATTATAAACAACAATGGGCAAGAGCATTGCGGGATTTGGCTCGAATTAAGCAGCGGATGGAAGCAGATGCTCGAGCGCAACTTTATCATCAACAACAAGAACTAGAAGCCATGAGACTCCAGTACATGGCAGCCGAGGGCAAGGAAAATGCTACTGTGTTACAAGATCTTAACAGCCAATTGAACGCGTGAGTAATATTTTTATTTTTATATTGTTATTTGTTCCAACCTAACGAGTGACTGAAACACAATTACAACTGTTAGGTAAGAACTTACAAGCAAGATAAACATAAGATACTAAACAGACTGAAGCAATTAGGTATGATTGAGATGGTTAAGTACACCTTTAAGTATTTTGTATTGAGCATTAAAAGTAGACGAGCTGTTTGGCTGATGTATGGCAAATCTTCAGTACATGACACCAATTTTCCCCTAAGCCTAAGAAATTGTGCATAAGCCAAGTTAAAACTAAATATAAAAACATATGACACATGCCCTTTTCATTGCAACTACTCAATTGTATTAAACAAGCATCAAGGGCATAAACATTTTGATGTTTACAGAATTGGAGAAAACGTAAAAAGCAAGTTTCCAACATCCAGCTATCAAGAGAACTTGCCGCCCAAAGAACGCAAGATTTCCTTCGTAGATAGTGATGTCGACTCTGATGCCGAAAAGAAGACAGTTAAATATTTAAGGCGTGAACGTGACATGTTTTTGAACACTGGCATGTATTCTGAAGACGACAGGATAATTCAAGAACTAGATCGTCAGATTAAAGACCTTACCGTTGGAAAATCTAAAACATTAACCAATCCTTTCTGACCCAGTGCGTCGAGTTCCAGCAATCAGTTTCATATATATTTTTAACCATTAAGGTAACATTTTTAATAATTGTGAGTGTGTGTGAAGAAAATGAATGAATGTACTTAAAACATAACATAAAACATAATGCTTAACTTAAAACATAATGCTGTAAAAATATCCATAATGAGATAAACAGAGACTATGGAAATTTTTATTACAAACTTTTATTATTATTTGATTTTAACATGATTCGCAGTAATAAATTGCAGATCGCCGACCTGCAGCTGACCAGACGTTTCAACTGCTCAAAAGTAAATCGTCATGCTGTGATCGATATCGCTTTACCAGAGTAAAAACAGCGCCTGCTATGAGCAGGATGACAGGAATTCCGAGGCCCACTGTTATGATGATTATAACCATGGTTGAAATGCTGTCCTTTGGCAAATCACCACACCCAGCACTGAACGTCCTGCAATCAAAATCAAAGGTTGTAAATCAATACTTTCTAATTAGTCAATGCATAAAGTTTGCAGCATACCACGAAGAATAATTGGTGGACGTGTAAAATCCATCCTTGGACATCCCAAAGGAAACATTCATAGCCTGGGACATGCTGTAAATTTCATCGCCGTAGATGGCATAAGCGATGCTTTTCTCCAATTCTGGATCGGTGCTATTGAAAAGGTGCATAGGAAATTATTTTAGTTTGTTTGAATAATTCCATCAAGTACAGCACGCACTTTTCACACGCTCACAAAATTGTTTTCCCTTTTTAATACAAGGTGTTCCTAGAAGGTCTAATCATGTAACAGTTGTCCAGAAATGCATGCGCATTTGCACACTTACAGCAATTGAGACAATAGCTCTATGCCTATGATTTCAGTGTCATCTTGGAAGGAAAATTTCCCGACCCGTGTTTATATGGACCTTTTGATTTGTGTTGATGTATCACATCTGAGGTTAAAATTCGACTTGACCTTTCAAAAACACCTGTATAAAATAACAGGTCACAATGGACCAGCTACAATAGTCAATATTTACATGTTATACATCTCCGATTCGTGAGTCTCGGTGGATGAAGCATGTTTATGTTTCTCAGTCGTATACACCGTAGGTTTCCACTGCATGTAACCACTAAAATCCTTTGTGGTCGACACTTGAATCATCTGGAACGCACATGATTAATATTGAGAAAACAATAAGACATGTGAATACATAAAGAGATCTCGGTAATGCTTTACTTCGAATACTCCTGGGGTATATTCATCATCGATAACCTTGTCCGCATGTGTTTGAAATGCATTTGTGTTGTTGCCATTTAAAAGATGAAAAAGGACACCGAATCGAGACTGATTATATGTCACAATTGCTTGGCTAAGCACCAACTCCACAACCGTAGAATTTGCCGTGTGAACAAGACGAGGAAGTTTATCAGTACGTTGCGTGTCATCATAAAGAGTCAGCTGTAACAACAAGGGGTATGAGCGTTGACCTTTTAGGGCTCCCCATCATCGCATGCAGTTTTTGGTATGTCAAGTTGAGCAATTTGTGAACCACTGAGGCGTCAGCTTCTTGCTCACCAATAGTAACTGTTTGGGAATATGCTGTCACAGTGGTTCACAAAATGCTTGACTTGCCACACCGAAACCAAAAATTGCATGTGACAGGGTCTATAGTTCTACGTGATACTTGCACTGCAAGTACATGTAGAAGAATGCTGATCGATCTGATAGATGTCTTATCACCTCCAATTGAATGCCATTTTCTCCCAATGTGGTGTTATCTTTATCTACCAAATTATACTTCATTGATAGGCTATCTTCAGCTTGAACGAGAGCAGTTCTCCAGGCAAAATTGGAAAAATCGTAAGGTAAAATAGGGTCGTTAATTTGTGAGTATCCTGCATCCTCGACGTCGTCAAACTCAAAAAGCTGGCGAAAAGCAATAAACGAAACCGGTTAGAATATTTTTGTTTTAAAACCAAAGTTAAGAATTTGTAAGTTACCTGAGTTAGAACAACTGCAAATGAATACTGTATAGGTTTGTCAAAAGTAAGAGCTTCCGTAAGGTGGGATTTGAGTTTATCACAATGAACTTCAACATTTGTGTTCTTTTCAAACCTGAGCATCATGATGGTGAATGGTCCTGAAATTGTTTTCATTGAATTGAATGACAAAAGCTTTACGATAGGTTACACTATAAATATGGAAAAGGTGTGTACCTCTCGAATCCCATAGATGAAATAAATCATCATGCGGTCCTTCGGCCTTGACACCATAAAATACCGATTCGTGGTCTTCATTGGTGCAGTTAAACACGGGCCTCAACTAGGGAAATAAAAAGCAAAAACATTCGGTCAGTACTCAGCCGTGTCGAATGAATAGAAATTGAGGGCAGATGACACGATTGACATTGTTGGATCATATTTATAAATTCAATCCCCCGTTTTCTTCGTTCTCGGTCAGTGTCATGACTTTTTTACACAAGGCTAGAATAACAAGTGAAATGTGAATGAAGTTGGTTTGCTATACCTGTCTTGTAAATGAATCGGAGGCTTCCACAGTTGCCCAAACGAAAACTGCGCCCATCAAACATAAGACATTCCATTTACTAAAACCCATCTTACTTCCACCTCTTGAAACTTGCGATCACGAACGAATGGACATGAGGAGACAGAAAACGAACAGCTACAACAACTGATTGTGATTGCGGCCCACGATAGATATACCAACATCACATGGTTTCTTCAACTTCTGATTCTGACTAAACCGAGATTAATAAACACCACTATGGTGCTAGCCAATCGGTAGGACAGAAAAAGGTGTCAGGTGCGACGTACACATGACGTCACTTCAGTTGGAGATTTCCACCAACGGGAAGAGAACCCATTCTCGTCTCTCCGTTTAAAGTCCATCCCGTCAACAACTGAAACCACGTTGTCAAACGCTCGGGTTCGGTTCGTGAAAGTTGCAGTTTTCGACTGAAGAACTATCAGCAACACACCTACCATTTGTGTGTTTTAAGGTCCCACAGTTTTCCGACCAACACACCTTTTTCGTCGTTTAGCGGAACCCTGATCGGACGTTTCATCATCATTTCAGTAGCGAACATAAGCAACGTGGGTACGCTAACAACGTTATTTTCGAGGTAGGTGCTGAACAAACAGGTATTTCTTTTCCTAACGGGTGGTTAAATTGGTGTTTACAATATTATATTCACGCGATTACAACCGCGAGGCTTAGCCGTGGTTCATAGGTCGAAGGTCGTTAATCTGGCGAGCCAACTTTCAGCTGTTTTAGGTGGTCGTCCATTGTGTAGTCGTAGCATGCAAAACGTAGATGTATCCATTCTATACCCTTTGGCAACATAGGAAATGGATTGTCGGATACCTGACTTTAACTGAAATTATGTAAGATGGTTTTCCTCTCCAAAACACGTGGTTGAAAAACTTTTGTGTTTTTGTGAATTTGAAGGATCTTGGCAAAATGAGGTATAATCAATTTGGTGACACGAAGTTTGACAACTTACGTTTTTTGTAGATATTTGCCATTTTGTTTTTATTATACATAAATTTAATAAATAAATAAAAAACTGAACAAGTTTCGTAGCATCTTGGCTTCATCATCAATTTACACACTGCTGATGTTGAAGCCAAGATGCTTCGAAACTTGTTCAGTTTTTTATTTATTTATTAATTTATGTATAATAAAAACAAAATGGCAAATATC
>JAQIWH010004882.1:0-15867 GCA_034695005.1 Cryptops parisi
CACACACACACACACACAGAGTAGGCAAAAGTAGATTCACAGTTGTTCTTATGGATAACTGTAAACCTACTTTTGCCCTACCTTGTATCTATGTATGTTTATGTGTATCCTATCTAATAAAATGGAAAGAACTTCCTACTCCTCCTCACCAGTTATAACCGTTATAGCCATTGGACAAGGAACATCACATGATTCTTTTTTTTTGCACCTGGGCATAGAGATACATTCTAGAAACTTCCAAAACAGAGGGCTTTTTTTACACTAGAGTGTGCCTCCTCATCAGCGCCACCATGTGTGAAAATGCCGAAATAAATACTTTAACTGTAACGAATATTGTGAAGCAATATGAGGTAAAAGATAACGAATGTTGCGAAGCAACATGAGTTAAAACAATAAATTTCACAATGAAAACACAAAAAAACAACTTTCCCGTCATTTTTGACAGGCTATCACTAGTGTATTATAAGCTTAATCTATATATTATCTGCACTTGTGAGCTGGGAATTGAACGTACACTGTTATCTTCAGTCGTTCATGAGAATATGCTGTATAGTCCAACCTCATAAAACGAGAATCGAATAAATCAAAATCCGCATAAATGAAAATGTGCAGAAATTAAAAATGAGATTACTCAAAATCCGCATAAATTGAATATAGAAACTACTCAAATATTGTATAAGTTTCAATCAGCATAAATCGAAACATGCAGGAATCAAAAATGTATATTTGCATTGTATAATGTATATAATATGTATGTACATACAATATATCTCTATATGTCAGTAAACAGAGTATGATTAAAAAGCATTTTCAATGTATTTGTTATAGTAGTTTCATGATCAGTACCAACAGTATATTCAATATGTGGACCTATTAATATATGTACAGTTCTACATGTTATGCAATTTTTAGAGGTATATTGTTTTAAATATATGTAACTGGCTTATTGACGCATTTAGTTCGAATTAGATAAACATTGTTATGCCCTGAAATATTGATTTGTGTCAATATTTCATAGTGGAATGTTATCTTTTATAATAACTAGCAGTATGTTGGCCTATTTTAAAAAGTTGGGATGGTTTTAAGTATGTGAAATGTTAGTCTTATTTTATCTTGAACCAAATTTAGTACAGATATCTAGTTTATTGATAACATACGGAGCTATAAGAATAGTGTTGCTATAATGAATGCAGTTTGAGATAAAAAGTAATAATTCCAATTGCTTGGAAGCCAAAAGAATGCTTCAGTTTGGTTCAGATCTTTATCTATTGGTGTATCATAGCTTTTTATATCGTAGTATTTGTATAGTTTTATGTAACACACGTTTCCGCACATCAAATTTTTAGGGAAGTTGAAAAAAATCTGCAATTATAATGTACATTACAGGATATTGCTCTGGCTCAACATGAGATTATAGCTTTGTGTTCTATCGCTTAATATAATGGGAGAGTAAATCCAAGAACAATTCTATGAAATGATTTACACTTCCCTTTAATTTTCCACCTCCTATTGTCAGTTGGATCTGGATGGGTTATATCCCTTATAATTATATTGAAACGTTGGATTGGGCCTTCATAAACTACACGTTTAATATGTGATTGGAGCTTCATAGATGTGCCATTTAATGTACTTAATGTACATACAGATATCTCTCGCATTATGCAATTAATTGGTTCCGGTGTTTAGACATGTTTAAACTAATGCATGCTAAAACTGTAAGTCAATTTAGCCATTAATAAGTGAGCAGTTGCGAAAACAGTACAAATGTGTGTGCTTAGCCGACAAAATTTTTTTTAATCGATTATAAACAAGATTATTGTTTTTATAGTTTGTTTGTTTTTTAGATTTGTTTATGATATTTTATAGATAACTCGAAGTAAACCCATGTCATTGCACGGGGGGGGGGGGGGTCACGTGTTGAGGACGTCACCCGCAGGGCGAGGATAAAGCGTGATTTATGAATGCATAGACCTGGCCTATTCTTATTAAGATGATGTTTCATGTAATGCAAGAAGTGAAACGAAAACAAACCATATACAAGTTCACTGTTATCATACACCATGAACTGCAGTGTATAGTACACAGTCATAGTAGAAAGGTAATGGTAACAAAAAGGTAACTAGTAATAGGGTCATTCCACGTAAAGGGACATGATTTCTTATGGGAAAATTTAACTTGCGAACAACTTCAAAGTTGAACTAGTTCCTGGAACAGATTGTGGGGGCTTGAAGTTCGAGGGTCCACTGTATATGTATTAATAGCGGAGCAATTGCAAATAGCGAATTTATATTTTATATAATTGTAAAATTGTATAAAAATTGTAAAATTATTAAATTTGCGCTTAAATTAACGTGTTTTTTTTTTTACACTTAAACGCAGGCTTTTTAGTCACTACATTGTACATTCTCTACAAATTTTTTAATTGTTCAATATGCTAACGTCTTGATGTTGCTCGAGCGTTTATATACAAAAAAATATAAAATAATATTAAAATTTCAATTGGAGAAGGATTACTTTTTTTTACACTCCTAATTCACACATGTAATGTAAGTGACCACTTACTGTAACGTAAGTAACAGATATTTTACTTTTCATTCATCATTTACAATGAATAAATTTATCAAAATCGCCGTTGACAAAGTTAAATATAATTTTCATTAGTCTAAAGGTGCGTTTACACGATGATAGTTTGGCAATAGTTGCTGTCATGATAGCGACTATTGCCACTTTTATCTTCGTAAAAATGTCTAATGTGAACTTTAATATTTAATTTTGAATGTTTTCTATAATTAAAACATATTTCAATAATAGTTGGAATATTACTGTATTTTCCTAGCCTAATTTACACGAGGATAGTTGTAGCTGTCATGACAGCATTATCACCAAAACTATCATCATGTAAACGCGCCTTGAGAGTAATTATAATTAGAGCATCAATTACACGGTGATAGTGTATCATATGTCAACTTACATGAGCAATTTCACCAAGTGAAATTTCCTTCAATTTCACTATTCAATATCACCACTATTTCAATATCATCTTCAATTTCATTTTACGTGTTAGAAATTTATGTTAAATTTTAAGAGGTCCTATGAAGAAGTTTACTTAGCTTAGCTTATGCCTAAATCGCAGATAGCATTGCAGGGTTAATGAACATCCCACGGACACCAATAACTGTAACAGATTGCGACAATAATGCGACAGATTTTTTTCGTCACAAAAATTCGGTCATCAAAAACTTAACATACTTAACATACTGGTGAACTCGTTACTCAGTTTTGCTTTAAATTATTTTTTACTTTATGACTTTGTTTTTCTAGTGAAATTAATCCTCCTGTTGTTGTTGTTGTTGTTTTTTAAGAAAAGGTAATTGGTTAATTTCGTGTGGTTATCTTTTTTTAAAAAATGACGAGGGATTCTTGGATTTAAAATTTGTGGGAAATGAGAAGCCCTAGTT
Source organism: Cryptops parisi (assembly GCA_034695005.1). Taxonomy (NCBI): domain Eukaryota; kingdom Metazoa; phylum Arthropoda; class Chilopoda; order Scolopendromorpha; family Cryptopidae; genus Cryptops; species Cryptops parisi. The sequence continues at coordinate 3,459 of JAQIWH010004882.1, forward strand.
TACACGATAATGTGTGTGAGTGATAAAATGATACGTGTCGATAAATTGAATATCGAGTACTGAGGGATATCGACCAATCGGGTGCACCCTGTGTCGCCTAATCCTGTGGCATTCAATGTGTATATGGAATTTTTGCACGTGGAACATGCAAACGAGAGTTTGCATATTAAACATCTTCAATAAGCCTAAAGTTTATCTTTGGCATGTCCTATGTGCAAAAATCCATGTACACGTTGGATGACACAAGATTAGGCGAAATAGGAATTCCTGTTTTGCCTAAAAGACAGGCGCGTTGAAGCAATTATTTTTAGACCAAACGGGAAGTCATGGACCAATCACCATGTAGTTTACACGATGATGTACTTGGCAACTATCTAGTTTGACCTAGTGTTGTGGTGATTTAGTTTGGCGATATCTGCTGTTATGACAGCAACTATCACAGGCTATCATAGAGCACTATGATAGCAATAGTAACTGTGACGCGATAGAAGCTATTGACGTTGTTTACACGACGATAGTTGCTCTCATGACAGCGACTATCGTCACAGTTATCTTCGTATAAATAATGTCCAATATTTATCATACTTCTATGATAGTTGCCAAACTATCGTCGTGTAAACAACGTGATAATCAATGTCGCACGACAGTTACTATTACTATAACACTAGCTCAGCTAGATAATTGCCAGCTATATCCTCGTGTAAACTACACGGTGATTGATCGATACCCGTGTAGGGTATCAGTACTCAGTATTGATCAGTACTCGATATTTTAATCGATACGTATCGGTTTATTTTTATCACTCATACATTTTATGTAAACTAGGGCATCTCATTTCCCGCAAATTTCAAATCCCGGGATCCCTCATAATTTTTTTAAAAAGGATAACCACATGAAATTAACCAATTAAATTTTAATGATAAAACACTATTTAGGGTAGGGGATGTGCGAAGTCAATTAAATTTTCTTTAAAAAAAAAACACAACACAAGGATTAATTTTATTAGAAAAACAAAGTCATAAAGTACAAAATGATTCAAAGCAAAACTGAGTAACGAGTCCACCAGTATGTTAAGTTTTTGATGACCGAATTTTTGTGACGAAAAAAAATTGTCGCAGTCTGTTACAATTATTGGGATGTTCATTAACCCTGCAATGTTATCTGCGATTTAGACATAAGCTAAGCAAGCTTCTGCATAGGACCTCGCAGTCTGAAAGGACCTCTCAAAATTTAACATAATCACTGTGTAATTGATGCTCTCATTATAATTACTTTCTTATGTGGTCATGAAATTCATTATCGTGAGAAATACTATCATCGTGTAAACGCCCCTTTACACGAAGATAACTGTGGCTATAGTCGCTGTCATGACATCAACTATCGCCAAAGCTATCATCGTGTAAACGTACTTTTACGTAAATGACCGAATGTAGTATATATATGAGGCACATTGGTGGTGGTTTTATTAAATTGGGATGGTGTTTTTAGTTTGAAGTTTTAATGGTCATCAAAAGACTTAAAACTTAAAGCAATAGTCTCACTTAGACAAAAAATTAAGATATTAAAAATTAAATATTTGGTTGAACGAAATAAGATATAACAGTAGATTACGAAGTGATCACATAAAATAAAAGCCACAAATAAGCAAGGGAGTTAAACGTGTTGTGCTAATAATAATTTATTTTAGAATGAGTGAAAAAACAAGTCAACACAAACCCATGTGTTGGCTTGCAACTTACCGTCATACAGTATGGCTTTTCCTTTTCGGAAAAAGAGTATACCAGGTAGTTTATCCAATCCAAATTCTTTAGTCATATCTAAGGAACCTTCCATTTTCAGAATTGGAATTTGCAAACCCGTTTGTATTTCTTCTTTGAAATTCAGAATTTGTTTTTCTGTTGCCGTTCTGCCAGATGTTTTTTTGTCACCTGTAATATATTTTTGTTTGTTTTAAAAGACATCTCATTCGTTATAAAATTTCTTAAAAAAAATTAATGTAAGTTAAACAATATATATATAAATAAATAAATAAATAAATGTACAACAAAAATATACAGTGTAATTTTAGTCAAACCCCCTGCTTCACTTGGTGAACTCTGGTCATTAGCAAACTATTTTCGAAGTTTGCTTGTTTGCAATGAGGTTTGTCAAGTTTTCTACTTTTACCGATCCATTCTTGCATTCACGAGTTTATCCTTTCACTCACAATTCTCTTTCTGATTAAATAATAAAGTACACTATAACCTTAGCGCTTAACCATATCAGCCCCCTTCCTCATTCATTTGTAACAACTTTCCACTACACTGTAAACAATAACTCATGAATGGATGAGGGGGGGGGGGTTACAAACAGATTTGTTGGCTTTTTAATAAGAATTTTAATAATAGCCCATATTCTTCCTGAATTCATGCAACTTTGATACTGTATCAATTTTCATTAAAATTAGTTCACTCGTGTAAGCGTACACGAATATAAAGAGATTGGCATGAAAAAGTAATTATTTGTTATGTGATGTACAGTATTGATAAATTTTAAATATTTTGGAGATTGTACCTCAGTCATCCCATTGATTTGAGATTAGGTTTTTCTCAATGATTCATATTTGATTTTCCTTTGTAATGTTCATTTTCCTTGATGCCCATTGGGAAAAAAAAAGGAATTCGCAGTTTCTCATGACTTCAATGGAAAAGTTTTGGGAAACATGGTTTACACGAAGGCTAATTAATGTATTGAATCTACTCGTATACTTGTACATTAGATCCTCACTATATTCGAAAACTACAACATAAAACAATATTCGTTCATTCCATTTACTTTATCACTTTGTTGTAATGTTAATTGATTGGTGGTCTTTGAATTATACGATTTCAGTCATTCATTCAATATTAAATGGCTATCTATATGAAGATTTGGATCAAACTCCATACATTTAACGGTATAGTATACTAGTAACGTATACTGCGTATTTCACTTATGTATGGTTTATCGAGAAACTCAATTTTAAATTTACAGTATTTCAAAAGTTGGTTTCAAATATAAATAAAACAAGTTCTTGTTGTTAGGATCCTTGTTTATAGTGTATTTTTTTTTATATTTAAAATAATTACAGCAAATGTAATGTAAGCTTAAATAATATATGCTTAATCATTTTACTCCATTCTTTGCTTGATATGATTTTTATAGGACATGCAATTTACAAAATAGCACAAATAAGATTATTATTTGTCACTATAGGTTGGTTGAACTGCTACATGGAAAGTTAACATTGATTAATATGTTGTTAACTTCACCTTGTAAAAGTCAATTGCTACCAGGTGAGAAGCTAAACTATGCTGAGACATTCTTCACACATTTTGTTGGCTACTTATTTTTTTGACCTCTTTTTTTTTCCAATTTATTTCATTCCATTTTCAGTATTATGTTGTTGTGCTAGCGTAAAATCGTTATCATCACTCTTGTCATTGTGAAAAATCAAAGCGACTGAAAAGCCAATTTTTCTGGATTTTTATTTCCCACCGTTTAGATAACTTATATGCAGTTTGTAACATATGTCGATCATAGTTTATCAAAATAAAATAAAATAAAATAATAATAGTATACTTCCTCAATTTGGCTTCTAGGAAAGGTTTTAGAATTGTCAACAGGAAATGTGATCGGTTTGATTGCAAAAAATAGCATTTTTGCCTGTTGATTGATACTTTTAATACCAATATTTCCACCAGTGTAGGTGTAAAACTGAATTCTGTGTCATAATTCTTAAATTACTTACAGGAAAAAGTCATAATGTTTGAATGAAACATTTCATGTTGGGAGAATTTATTGGCAACTGATCAAAAGAACCTTTTATCGATTATATTTTATTTTATTTTATCTTGGATGTTTTATAGTTCAAATAACCAAAGCCAATAATAAATAACCACGAGATGTATTTATCAATCATTGACTATGTTTTAGGTATAATCTGTGTCATATTGACGTTTTTTTTTTTATTATCGAATAACCAACATTATGATACGGACATCGATAGCACTCTATTTGAAGGGTCTGGTGTAAAAGAGTGTTAAGTAACATTTTTTTTCCGATTTCGAGCAAAACTGGTAAATATGAACTTGCATTGGATGGGTTAATTCACACTTCTTGAAACCAATTTTTTCGATTTCAATTTTTTTTTAAATGTAATTTATTAACAAACAACAAGGTTCAATATGTACAATATAGAATTTTTTTTGATAGACTTTATAACTGAACATCATAACAGAAAGGTCAAGACCAGTATTTCAACTGGGATAAATCTTATTAAAAAGTTATAATTTACATATATCGCTAATTTTGTGGTTATGAGTTTATCGAAATCTGGTGTATTTGTGGGTGTAAGTCTTCTAATTCGTAGTGGCAATGATATTTGATTCAAGATATTTTTTCATTTCATTTCAAGTTGTTTATTATCTTGTAGCAGAATACAAAGTTAAATAATTAAAATTGTAAAAAGTGAAAATATGGGATTATTATAAACAATATGTTTGCACGTATTGTTTTGCACAAAATTATGCGTTAGGAAGATCGAATTGCACCCTTACACATTCGAAAAAAATTCTTATTTTTGACAAAAATGTCAATTGACACCCTTTTACACCAAGCCCTTTACATTTGTATTAAAGTGATATCCCCTAAATGTTGTTGTTTTGTTGTAAAAAGTTTACACCACCAAAATACAATGAATAAACAATACATTTTTAAAAAACATGCTTTGAACAGCTGAACTTGAGGCCTCCTTATCAGAGTTCCTTATCAGTTCCGTGCTAAGATGATGACATGTCATTGATTTGTACAACAAACCAACACGTCACATATTTAAAAACGTGTCTTTTTGCAGCAGATTTAATAGCTAATAAGTGAGTGTATGAAAAGAATAATAAAAAATAAACACCACTACTTACTACACAAAAGCAACACATGATTCTTCTGATGTATGGCAGATCGCAATTGATCTCTGGTCACCGTGTCAATGGATATTTGGTCGGTGCCTTGATCCGAAACATTTCCATTCACAACACAAAGCACACAATAATAGAAGAGCACTACGAAGGCTGCTCCAGTCCTCCTGGTCACACCGTGAATCGAAACAAATGGCAGAGTCATACTACTTCCGAAACTGTCACTTTATCGAAATCCCAATACTGCTGCGCACAATATGTAATTCCGAATAAAGCTAGGGCCGGTACGATTCGAGCATGCTGCTGTGGCTCCGTACTAAATATGCGAAACAACAAATGCCACTCTTTATATATATGTGGGCCACTAGCAGCTGTGTTCACCATTCACTTCTCTACTTTCCTTCCTCCTATCTGCTCCAGGCACCACGAATCATCACTGTTGCGGACTTCATGGGAAAAAAAACACACATAGGGAACATTGCGCATGTGCGTCATGCTGGAGCGGATAAGCAGTCTTTTTCCCTTCGCCTTCTTGGGATTAATATGATTTACTGTTGTATCTGCTGTTTTTTTGTTTTTCACTTGATGAATATAAGAGATTTTATATAAAGTTTCCCTTCAATGTCTCTGGTAGTACCCTGTTCGCAAGAGAATTACTTTGATATTGATTTTTTGCTTTTTATGTTATGTTGAAGACTTTATATAGTTCACGCTTTGAAGCACATTTTATTTTATTTTTTGTACACTAGGGAAAGTCATTCTCTGGGCCAATAACCTGCAGAATCACTTGTCGATCAGTTTCTAATTTGCTATTGTTGGTGGTAGAAATAGTTTTGTGGTTGAGCACCCCTGTTTAATTTTGCTATTGTTTCTTCTTTTAATGAAAGTGTACTTTGTGTGAAATGAACAGTTTTTATTTTTAACTTATAATTTTGTATCTTTCTGATAATGGAATTTTTTAGTTGTATCAGACAAATTTATTAATTCGTTTGATGAGACGAAATTTTATATAAACTTGCGTTTAAATTTGCTATTTTGTTTTTATTATACATAAATAAATAAATAAATAAATAAAAATAAATAAATAAATAAATAAATAAATACAAAACTGAAAAACCTCGAAGTATCTTGGATTCATCATCAGCAGTGTGAAAACGGTTAAAAATTTGGTACGAGATAAAGTTAAAAGCTGGTTGGATTTAGTTATACAGTACATAAAAATAGTTACACAATAAACGTAAGTTTATTTCAAACTTCGTCTCATCAAATGAACTATTCTTCAATTTTGCCAAGATCCTTTAAAAAAATACAAAAGTTTTCAACCTCGTGTTTGAAAGAGGAAAACCATCTTTCAAATTTATTAGTATTTCAGTTTGGTTAAGCTGGTACTAGTAATGTTATGTAGGATGTTGGAACTAACCAACATATGCTGCCATAAAAGCAGCTATTAAGTTATCGCATAAACCATACAGCTGCACCTGTTTATTCACAAATAAGTTCATTACATTACATAAGTGGTTACAGGGGGAATTTAAACACCACTTGGTATTTCTACAGAAAAATGAAAGTCTGCACTGAATTTGTTTTTATAATCTGTTTTTTGCAATTTATTCAACACAAACAACAGCTGGTCAATAAATAACAAAATCGATATGACTTTCTTTGATAAATTTTCATGAATACATATGTGCGCCAGCTAGACATAGAATGACTCAATTACATACACTGTTTTAAATTTATTTAAAGAATTGTTTATAGTTGGTAGAGTAATAAATTGGAATAATTTATAAAAACATGTTCATCTTCTTGGAAAAGGTAGCCAGAAATGTTCTTCATGAGAACTCATGAATGATATATTGTTGTTGTTTTTTTTTTAAGCTATCATTTTCACATATCGTTTACATCATAAAAATTCTTAATTCTTGTTTTCGATTCTGAAATTTCATTACAAAACAGAAAACTGGTGTTCAGATTACTGCTATAAAACGATTTTTATTTTATTTTATTTATTTATTTTTTTTTGCTGGGGTTTTTTGCTCATAGTGCGAAAGGCACGTTTATATGCTATATTCTGCAAAACACAGCGAATTCAGTTCAAATAGTTAATTTTGTATTTTTTTTTGTTCGAATCGTGCTGCTTCCAGTGCGAAAAGCACGTTTACATGTTATATTTTGCAAAACATAGCGAATTCAGTTCAAATACAGTAGTTTGTTTTGAAATTTTTTGTTCAAATCGTGCTGCTCTCAGTGCGAAAGCACGTTTACATGTTATATTTTGCAAAACATAGCGAATTCAGTTTTCAAAGTCTAGTATTATCAGTACTGTAGAATAGTACTCACAAAACCAGAACTAAAAATAGAGCACACTGACTATGTTTTCCTCATAAGTAAGTTATTGCAAACTTACCGGTAGTGTAGCATAAGATTATCCTTATATCATTTCCTATTTACAATTTACACTATATATTAACCTTATATAGTGGTAAACACTATATATTTCGACACTATTGAATTATAACAAATTCAATGATTTATATTTAAACTGTACAAGATACAAAATGTTCCGGATAATTGAAATTTCTGGGTATTATTGCTGTATAGTATAATCGAATTTATTGTTCAGAAATCGTACCCTACTATAAAGCTTTTTTATTTTATGGGTTACACAGTCTAGTATAATCAGTACAATCACATGGCATAAAAAGTATAATTTTATATTTCGTAGTAATAGTGAATGAAGTACAGTGCAAGAATGCCATACACCCTGTATAACGTTTCCTCATGTGTGAATTAAATTATTGAAAATGTAGTGTAGGCATAAGCTTATCCTGTATAACATTTCCTTGTATTAACACTGTTAATCAATTCAAAATTCAATTGTACGAGATATACAAAAAGTTCTTGGTAATTGAAATATTTGAATTTCTGGATATCGTAAGCGCAATCGGATTCACTGTTGTACGAAGTTTTATTATTTAGCAAAACTGTGTGTATGGCTTCAAATTTACTTCCGCTTTAATATACAGTTTATATTTTATATATAATTATTAATAGGTATACACTTTTGAACGGATTAAAAACAGTTGTAATGCAAAGAATGAGAACAATAAGCGGTAAATCGTAATATGCTTTTCCACACGTTTTTCTCCCATGTTAAAAAAACGTTCACATAAACTTGACTTAGAATTTGGTGGTCAATCATTTAATCCGTACAAAAAAAGAACCAGTAAGTCTGAAAATTGAAAACAATATTGTTTCTAGCAGTTTTCACTTCCTTGATGGAGATTATATTCTTTTAATTGCTGATATTGTTGTATCAATTATCCGTAGTATACTGTTCCGTAATAAGAGCTTAGGTTTCAACCATCAATTATCAGCAAGCTAACTAAGCTTAATTCCAACATTTCGTCGTAACGTAAAACAATCGTTGGGAAATTTCATAAGCCAATAACTTTGAGAACCTAAAGTTGAATAAACCACTAACCTTGGGATATATTATTATAAGAATGAAACGAGTTTAGAATTGTTATTTTATTTTATTTTTTATTTTAAATGTGATCCGCAACCTTAACTTAAAATTTAACAAACTTTTTTTGATTTACATTCTCATCACAACAGCAATCAGGGAAACAAAATTGACATAACGGGAATGCTCTCTTTTGGCTCGGCCACCCTTTTTTTTTGGCTCATTTAAAACAGGATTTTGCAAAAATTTCTCAACAGTAGTAGCCATACCAGCCTCCTTGTACAATTGCTGCTGCTTCTGATGCCACAATGCTAAAGAGCAATAACATTTAGCTAGGACGATTGAGGTTGAAGCACAACTCTTGTAATGCTATTTTATACTTCACTATGATAGATGCAGTGACTTCCTTTGATGCTTGTTTCGCGTGAAAGTCTTGTTTCCTGCTAAACGTGTCACTTCGTTATACTTTCAGCAAATTTGAATTGCTCTGCTTTCTGGGATATAAAGCCTACCGTTTAAGCTTAGGTATAAATTTGATAGTGGAGCACTTTACACTTTTGTCGATGATTAATAGTCTATCTCTATGTATTTACAATAGTAAATGTAAGTAGCAAACATATAGGGTGTGTATCATGAAATTCCAACATTTCCTACCCGAATGTTAATGTTCATGGTAGATACAATTACAATATACAGTATTTGGATGTTTATTTTAAGTATAGTAACGTGCTTGTAATACTATAAATTTGTATAGCCATAAATGGAATATCGGTTTGAAATTAAACGATTTGAATGAATAGTTTGGTTTAGACCAAATTCTGGTTTTACGTGGTAGATACGAATTTTAAAGAATATTGTGCGGTGTAAAAGACTTGTGTGAAGGGTTCAGTGCATATAATATGTCGAAAAGGGTGATTTATTAGCACATTCTAATAAATAATAAAGCTATATTAACAGCTTTAATATTGTTAATATTAAACAGGAATGTTTATGGGATAAGCGGATAAGGGCCATTACCTAAGGTCCATTCCATAAGGTCCACCTCATTCACCATGGACCCGATGTAAAAATATTGCTAAACTTCGTAAAATGTTTGACAAGCTTGCCAATTGCAAATCCAGTCAAAAAGTGCAGTTTATTTTGTAATCTCTTTATACTATAAATGATTTATATTTCTGTGTTTCAATAAAAGATGTATTTATATATCGATAATTTTTTTTTATGTGGTGTCTGACTCCCTCCAATCTGGTCGTCTGAATGCGCACCTCTATGGATAATTAAACGACATTATTTATTCACATCTTAGTGACATTTTAATTTAACGCATGCTATGAGAATAAATCACTACCTTATTTAGGTTGGCATATGTTGGTTAAATTAATTGTAATTATCAACTACAGCAGCTCATTAACTATACAGTACATAGTGTAGGTAATTTGAGTTTTTCTGTAGTCAGAAACGATTTTCTCGGTTGTGGGTAATTGCCCATTCTTTTAAGTACTTAAAGAGCGTGTGTATTGTGTGCTCATGTCTTTCACGAATTTGTCTTTGTATATTGAAGCCTTTTTTTTATGTTTTATTTTCTAAACGTAATTAAAATTTGCTTCATGTTTTTAAGCTTTGTTTCTTAACTATTTAAGGCAACCAAAGTACCATCCATTCCGAACTATGAAGTCGTGTTTTTGTAAAAGTCACACCAGAGTTTCAAAACTTAATCTCTTTTTTATTTTGTATTTTTTTTTTACATTTGTAATTTTTATATCTTAGAAAGAAAACTTGAAAAACTTACGATCAAAAAATTTCACAACCGAGTGTACTGAAGTTGTACAGTTTGTACAAAGCTCCAAGTTTTACAGCAATAAAACAAGTTACACTGCATGAAAAATGCAAATGTTAAAGTGTCTGACTTTGTTGTGGAAAACGGTGGTCATATGATTTATGACCACCGTATTCTTTCTTTTAGAGATTACACACTTAAAGACAAAAGTTAATTCTATGCTAATTTACGGAATCACAATATGGGGTGATGCTATAAATATTACACCAACACCTTAAGGATTAACACCTTTGGGATCAAAAAGATCCAAATTGCTTATAACAGGATTGTTAGAATATTATTTAATTTGTCAAAATATCAGTCCATGACAAATTTCCGTAAATCGAAAAACAAATGATTCTATTCAATGGGTTACTTGAAATCAACACTATATTAAATAACTCGAGACACCCACTCTACTACAAATTTGTTTACGATTCATTTTTCCTGGGGCATATGTTTAGACGCTTGCGTCGTCTAAACTATAGACACTAGATAGCTTTTCGTTGAACTCTATGCAAACTTGAAACACATTGTCTCCGTACCTACAGAAAACAACTTTCACTTGTAAAAATATTTCATGTGAAAACTGCTATTGTCATCATTTTAAAACACTTGTGGAAACACACTTTGTACACACTCTTGTGATAAAGGGTTTTATTTGTATTTTGCCCCCATGGGGCATATAACAGCAATAAATAAATAAATATTATTTGATTCAATGAAATTTCTTATAGTTATGTAAATTTTATTAAATATTTACAAGATGTAAACAATAATTATAAACTATTGAAACTGTAGTGTGACTTTTGCGCGACCCTGTACAGCTTTACGTAGGTTGCTGTGCATTGTGAATTTTTTTTAATCAAGTTTTTCCGGTATAAAATAAAATTGCGGAATTTTTTTTTCGATGGTGTGGATGTATTTTTTTTTCTATTTACTAATTTATTTGTTTTCTTCATGTTAAAAGTTCTTGTCATAGGGCCTATGATATGAAATCCTTATGGAAGTGAAATCGTATTGTGGTGTGGTTCAATAAAGAACAAAACTTAGTGGTTCAATGATAGTTAATGAAAAATTATAGTTTGATTCAAGGTGTTGTGAAAAAATGAAATATTTGATGACGTATGAAATATTTATTATCACTAATTATTTAATTTGTCATTTCAGGATATCAATCCAAGTTTTGCTTCTGCCACATGACAATTTGACTTAAGTTAAAACATGGGGTTATTTCGACTGGTGACCATGATGAATAACAAGGATGAAAAATGTAATAAGATAGAAATCCAAGAACACAGTATATAAGAAGATATTATCATTTGGTGTTTTGAAATATTCGAGGTAAATAAAGCTTACACAGTACTGTATGTATAGTTTTTGCATTTACATATCTTGCTCAAGTCGATGCAGACTGGAATGGATGTAAGTAACTCTTAATGGTATATGAACATTTTTGTCTTATTATTTAATGTATAGTAGTATAATAATAAGATTTTCATTAAATGAAAATTTTGAAATATAACAAATTTTGTTATATTGATAAGTTGATCATATGTGTGAGGTTGTAAGTGGTTTCCAGAAGTTAATTATTTGGGGATGAATTTCTATCAGTTAATCAAATATACTTATTATACCGGTACTCTATATTAGTTTCACTCGTGAGTGAGTTTGTGAGTGAGCTGGGAATTGAACGTATACTGCCATCTACAGCCGTTCATGAAAATATACTGTATAATAACTATACAGTCATAGTCCAATGTACCAAAAAATACCATAAAACGAGAATCGCATAAGTCCTTCACATAAATAAAAAGCTGCATAAGTCCAATGTGAAGAAAAAAATCGCTTATATAAATAAACAAATCGAAAATTGCGAAAATCAAAAATGGAATTACTCGTATAAATCAAATATCGACTTACTCAACGATCGCATAAATTCAAATTCGCATAAATCGAAACGTGCAGAAATCAAAAATGGAATAACTCGAAACACGCATAAATTGAATATCGAGTTACTCAAAGATTACCTACATTTTAATTCACATAAATCGAAATCGTATAAATCGAAACATGCATCAAAAATGGAGTTTCTCTGTCTTGTGTATTCTAAGCTTTAAGGGCCAGTAATATAGATATTTTCTGAGTGAAAAATCCAACGGATGGCGCTACGGTCGCCCATGTATTGTCTAT
>JAQIWH010004883.1:0-15865 GCA_034695005.1 Cryptops parisi
CACACGTGAAACATGTGTTTTCGTATTTTTTTAACCTTCCAAGTTATTTTGAATTACACTGTATACTCACACACACACACAGTATAGCAGCATATACTGTACAATATAAATGTTAGGTTAGTGGAGAGACGTTTCGCTATACTGCATGATGGATAATCGATTTTACAGAAACACCAATGTTCATGCGTTTAACATAATCCGATTTAAATTTGAACACCTCTCGTGACGAGTTAAACATCATTATCATATTGTTTAAAATTTGTAAACAATTTTGTGAAGCAAAAATGCAAACACTTCATTGGTTGCACCTGAAATGACGACATACAATATACAAGTATGATTTTATACAGTATTAATATATAGTATACAATATACAGTATTAATATACAGTATACAGTATTTGCAGTATACATTATTTTATACAGTATTAATATACAGTATACGACAGACAATATACAGTATTAATATTTAAAAAACCCTAAAATATATATTATATACTGTATATTATGTATGTTACCGGCAATGTAAAAAATTTAAGCATTCCAAAGAAAGCTCTGAATTTCTATACAATGCTAAATTTGTTTTTTAGGCAATGCATAAAATTAGTTTTGCAATCGTTATGTTTAGCCAAAATTTGAAACATTTGAACCAAAATTGAAACATTTCATAAAGAAAATTTTGTTAACTAACTTGTACTAATCTAAACAGTTGTATAAAAGATGTTATTTTATATTTTATTAAAAGCAGGTTCTATACACTGTCTCTAACATATATTGTTTTCACTGGAAATGATGAAATAGACTTGCAATTATAACATATAAATTGGATAATAAAAACCAAAAAAACTCGTTTATACAGTTAATATTGCATGATATTATGTTAAACATCACGTGATAATGTTTAATACAATAGGATCCGGTTATTATGGTCAATTTGGAACCAGTGCTCTTTGATAGCAATAACCGGCTGATAACATTAAACGACGTATAAAAGAATATTAGTTTTGAGACCCACTGATTATGATAGCAATATCCGATTGATTACATAACGTTATTCGTGATTATAATAACCGGATTCCACTGTTTAACGTTATTACAAAAATAGTTTCGTTTTTTGAGAATAAGTATCGATTATTATTACACCCCATCGATTCTATTGTTTTATATCGAACCGTCATTTACTGACGTCTGGTGTGGGAATCTCACAACTATATTCCTGTTATTAAGTAACGATATCATTCATAGATGGCGATACATGTATCGTTTACTGAAATTTCCATGTAATCGAAACTGAGTGTTTCACGTATTTAATAAGATTATCAACTACAATTATTAATATAATAAACTAAGCATTATCTGGTTTAATTGTTTTATAAAAGAAGTTATAAACATGCACAATAAATATAAAATAAATAAAATGTATAATAGTAGTTGACAGGAGTCAACTACTTTCTTTTTAACTATTTTTTTTGGCATAATAATAGTTTTGCTTACATGGATTAAAGAAAGTTAATGTAATTTTAATGTATACTAATAAAATTTTAATGACGTATTGTTAATACTTTGTTAAAATGCTTTTTAACTTAGTATACAATTAGCCATTAGATGCTATCCAGATGGTTTTTATGACGTTGTAACTAAATTAGTCGATATTGTGCAGAGAACATCATTATAGCAACATTAACATGTAAACTTAATTTAATTTTATTATTATTATTATTCATAATATGCAGTTTTCAAATTTTAACCGGATATTGTTAGGATAGGTATGTAGAAAAAATCCGGATCAGATATGAACCGGTTTTTTGAAGTGGTTAAGTGCAGCACTTTTAATGAGCTGCAGTATAAAGTTACAATCGTATGTACTGTGTGATTGAAATATTGATCTTCATAAACTAAATAAATAGAATTTTTTCAGAATAGAGAAATTTTTCGTATGTATGTTAACGGAAATATATACAATCCAGGCATTGTATAGAATGCCTAGATTTTTTTTGGAAAGTATTGAGTAACAATCTTGAATAGAACTGTTTGTTAGTTAAGATTAGTTAAGAATAGTTTGCATTGTTTTTAAAAAATTAAGCGTAAGTTTAAATTTAACCTAAATTCATGAATAACATTATTTCAATGCTAATTTCATACATTGCTTAAACCAGGCAGGACTTTTTATAAAATGCTTAGGTATTGTTTGAATTTTATACATTGGTAGTGGCGTATAACAGTAATTTTAATAAATGTGTTAACGCAATTTATACAATCCAGGCATTGTATACAACGGCTTGCTTTTTTTGGCAAAGTATGAAAAAACATAGGTGAGTTTAAGCTTAAGTTGGTTTAGGTTTTAACAACATTATTTTTAAGAAAAACATTTAAACTTGACATAAACTTTTCTCAATCAAACTATTCCAATGTTAATTTCTAAACATTGCCTAAACCAGGTTTGGCATTGTATATAATAGCTAGGCATTATATACAATGCCTAGATTATACACATTGCCTGCGACAGATGGAACAATTAATTTTTTGTATAAAATATATTTATTGTACATGTAATAAGAACCCTGTTAAGCATTACCAGCAATGCAATTCTTTATTATAATTTTATTTTTATCATTGACAGACTCGGATTCCTTTGCAAACTCAGTTTAGATGTTAATTTCGGCGTTTCGAAAGTCCATAATCACTAGGCTTCACTAAATCTCCAAATTTATAGACACGAAAAAAACCAAGTGGTTCTACTGACCTTGATACCTGTGCATCCAAATGGAGTGTCTTGATACCAGTTTTTTTGCAAATTCCCTGAAGCAATAGTGGCAACAGAAACAACGCTGGCCCAAGTGGTTGGCGTAGGCGTTCAACTGTCAGTTAAGGAACAACCCCGGAAATTCCATAGCCACTCTCTTATTTTATTATTATTATTTTTTTCATTTTTTCGTCTACCAACGCACAATCATCTTTCTTATCCTCATTGTTATCTACTCAAATATTCATTATGTTGTTTCTGCTTCTCGCTATTTAACTTGTCGACTTTTCTTCTTCATGATTTTCTTTTTACCATCAATTAAGTACTACTACTAGATTTTCTTGTCTTTTGATGTTGACTTCCTGTACACGTTGCATTGCGCTTCACTGCGTTTAATTACTTTCTCCTCCAAACCCTGGGTACTGGAAACGACCCCTCGAACAAAATATTTTTGGCAACAGTAGTAGTAGTAGTAGTGGAAAATCCGAGACGCTTAATTGATTTTTTCTTCTTGCCACAGAGGTCTAAATAAGAGCAAAAGTCTTAAATAACGTGCCACTACTTACTAATTGATTTATTTGCGTTTTGGGAATCGTGAAACGTGATGTGTGGGTATTTTATTACCATCCTAACGATATATCGTACAAGTAATTTTAAGCTAAAATTACTTTGTATTGTTAAATACTATATCGTTTGCTATATTTGTTATTTGTTGATTACTATATCGTAAAATTACTGTACCGTTATGGTATCTTGTATTGCTAACACTTTTAGCAATACAAGAAGTCCTTGCTTTATACGGAAGTTATGTTACTTCGCAAATCACATATACGAGTACAGTGAAAATTCGATATGCATCGAATATCTTATGATTCGATGTACATATATCGAATGACCAAATCATTATTGGTAAGAAAAACCGAATGCTAAAAATCGAAAAAAAAAGCAATAAAATCGAAAATAGAAAAAAATATAAAATTTTTATCTCTTCGTTTACTGTATAAGGAAAAATTTTTTTCCGTCGCATTATAGTGAAATCGCATTGTTATTTGTGCGCCATGATATGATACCAAAGTTGCATAATAGCATTTCTTTGGAATGATAAAAACGCCTCAATATATGGAAAAATGTACGTGTAAATTTCGCATAAATTTAAAAAGATTCTTAAAATTATGATTATATTATATTATGATTCGCAAAATCATATATATCAAAATTTTTATGAAGTGGCAAAACTTCAACGATTAATTTCTTCTCCCCCCCCCTTCTGGCACAAAACTGCATAATACCGAATTTTGCCCAAGGATAGAAGATTTCATTATAGCAAAACCTCATATATCATTAATAATAATTGAATAATAATCATTATACTAATCATTGAACAATATGTTGTTGTTTATTGGTCAATATTGGGCTTATACGAAAAGTTCCCAGCAAATTCTCGCATAAATCGAAAAAAAGTCTCATTGCAAAATTTTCATGAAATTGACAAACTTTCAACGTGGTCACTTGAGTGCCATCGCGTGAAATCGCATAATACGAATTTTTTTCGCCTATAACGAGCAGGAGAGAAGATTCTATCATCACATAATAATGTAATCGCATAAATCGAGGACTTTAATTTTATTTATTATTTTGTTTATGAAAACGTTAATAGCATGTACAAGTATGTGTGGTTTTCAATTGTTACGTGTATTGGTCTGTCTAAAATCGCATAAAAATATTTACTTTTTTTTCTACATATAACGAGCTGGAAAGGAAATAATGAAATCGCATAATAGTGAAATCGCATATATTATATAAAATAATATCCAGAACTATTTATTTTCATTTATGAACAAGTTTAATAGCGTGTGGTTTTCAATCGTTACGTGTATTGGCTTGGAAAGACTTTGATAAATGTTTGTTATCGATTAAATGATCAGTTGTATCGATCCTTTTTCGAAGCACTGATGCGATAATGCGACATAATTATAGTAGTGGTGAAAAAGAAAAAAAATTGATGAAAATGAAGAGACGGTGACTGCACATAGTGTACATTAGGGTCCTTTCGTACCAATTTGCGCCAAGTTGATTTGCGCAATTAAACTTTTGAAAATTTGATCGATGAAAATTTTATCAGGATGCATTTTTAAAGAGACAAAATTTCGTTGTACCGTACTTTAAAAAAATCGATATTGTTCGTATAATATTTAAAGAAGAATTGTTTCTGTGTGTTCTATTTGGTAAAAACAAGTTTCAAAGGGGGGGGGAGGGGGAGGTGCAAAACTCCTTGTGTTGTTAATGAGGAAGAAAATGGTAATTGTAGATGGTGTTTCCTAAAGAAAAGACATGGGAAAACACATAGACACATACACACAAAAATGGATGTTGTTGGTAATTGAGTGAAGTTGAGTCTTAAAATGAATACAAAAATAACCGATGAAAAATTCTCAACTCGAGAGAATCGACTTCTGGCAACAGTCCACTAAGATTTTTTTTTTGTCCCTTTCTTGTATATGTGTGTTGTTTTTTTGTGTATGTATTTTTTTATTTTTTTTTGTCACAGAATGTTGAAAAGCACTTTCTCTTTCGTGTGCTTTGTGTGTGAAAATAATGCCAGGGTTGAAGAAAAACTCGTATTTTCCCCCATTTTTATGATCCATATTTTTTTTTGTGTGAAATATTACATATTTGATTAATAAACAAACAAGTACATTAAAAATGCTTTTTTTTTAAGCATGCTCTTCATTTTTGCATGTTTCGATTTATGCGAATCAAAAATTTATGCAATCTTTGAGTAATTCGATATTCAATTTATGCATGTTTTTGAGTAATTCAATTTTTTAATGTTTTTTTTTTCACGTTTTGATTTATACGAATTTTGATTCATGCGAAATTCGATCAATGCGAATTTAAATATATTAGATTGTTGAGTAATTCGATATTCAATTTATTCATGTTTTGAGTAATTTTATTTTTGATTTCTGCAATTTTTGATTTATTTATATATGCCATCGTTCTTTACGTTGGATTCAATGCCGTTTTTTATTCTTGCAAAAGACTTATGTGGTTCTCGTTTTATGCGGTTCTTGGTAAATTGAACCATGACAAACAACTATGTATAGTTGTTGGTCATGATTGAACTATACAGTACATTTTCATAAACGATTGTAGATGGCAGTACACGTTCAATTTTCCTCACTCAAACTCACAACTCACTCAAGTGAAGCTAATATAAAGAGTACACAGTTCATAACGATATGACAACTAGGTTACTTTTAAATAATATTTGTATTATTTTTAAACGAACGAAAATTTGTGTATAAGTTAAACGTCTTAAGCGAGAATTAAATGATGACATTAAATTCTAAAATTTTTATTTTTAAAATATATATTAAAAATGTGTTAATATATATTTTTTATAAAAAAGTCGTATACCATTCTGGTACTTTAATTTTAACGGAGTGGCCGCGTGTGGCGCTAGGCATTATTTTGTTTTTTAACCTACACTAACTAACTTACACTAGTGTCTATGAGAATAAAAACCAGTTTAGGTTGTTAAATACAACTTAATAATTTATCATTTAATCATGAAATTGATGTGTTTTTTTTTTGTCTAACGTAAATCTGGAACCTATACTCAAGCGACACAAGCGGCTTTTCTGTTAAAATAGAAGAATGTAATAATTAGAGTTAATTCATGAAAATTTTTTTATTTTTTTCATTTATTTATTACAATTTGTGATTAGATGTCATAGGTTTTGGTTACCAAGGGTTTGGGTTACCACTTCACTTTTGGAAAACCCTTGCAAAAAATATGAAAAATATAAAGAAAAAAAAAACAAGTCTAGTGTTATTAATGGAAACCCCTCGACGAACAAGAAAATTCGCTTTGAATTAAAATCAATATGGAGAATTCCATTTTGGATAAAAATACGACGCACGACGATTTTCGTCACCTATTTTCAAGCCAGCACTTGATTAAAAATAACTCTCCCGAAGATAGTGCCTACTCACCACATGTAATTTAAAAATAAGGAAGAAGAAGAAAAAACTATGCCAGTAGAACGGTTGTTTTCCTTGTTGTCTGTTGTTTTATATATATTTTTATTTATTTTTACTTTAAATTTTAGAATATTTGTCTTTTTATTAGTATTTTCATATACACAAAATCGTGCCATTGTGTGTGTGACTATTGTATACTTGACACTCGTTGATGTAATTTGTTGTCGTGATGAGAGCACTTGGTGGTGAGAATGAAGTCATTAGAAGAGTGCAGATGTATGTATAGGGTGAGATTTTTGTTCTTCAGTATGTGATTAACAAATTTATCAGTGTTGCATCATTATAAGCGTCTTGATCTGTTTTGTTTTGTTTCGGTGTTGAAGATGAGCTATTATCACCTAGTAGAAAGATAGATATTTTTTGAACACGCGTTGCTGTTATAGTTCTGTTGGTTCACTATTCACTAATGATGTTGATTCAGTTTTCAGTATGGTGCACACAAATTGTATTAACGCTATACCAATGAGAACCATGGTTCATGAGAAACGTGTTAACGGTTCCACGCAAATGTCGTTTAAAAATCAAAAATTGCACACATTGCATGTCTGAATTTTTATTTATTGGCGCCACATCAGCGTTATGTCACTTATGCACTGCCTGAACAAAATTTCATAATTTTATTTTTATTATATTAATTTTTAATTGATAAAAAGTTTGGTTAAAAAAACCAAACTTAAATACAAAAAATTCTCATTATTTGTCATAATGCTAACACATCGCTGTTTAAGTTGTTTTGGTGTTTAACAATTTTAGGTTCGTTGTATTTCTTGAAATTAAACATGTTTAACAATTGAATGGCCTGATGTGAAAAGACGTTAAGTTAGATTTTTGCAATTTTGAGGAAAACTCGTTTAAAGATCTGAACTTGCCTTGCTGTCTTTGGGCTACTTCACACTTCTTGCATTAATATCTTTGCACATATTGTTGTTTTGCTCAAACTTATGCGTTAGGAAGATAGAATTACACCTAACACATGAGAAAATGCTTCTAGGTCATTTTTGACGAAAATGTCACTTACCACCATTTTACACCAGGCCCTTAAATTATTAGTGGTGTTCATTTCAATTGATTTTATTTTCATTTCTAAGTCACTCAGTTAATTGTCGTTCATTTCTAAACATAATTGCTACGACCTTTCTATTTTGTTGTTATTTTTTTTCGTTCGGCTTTGCGATTAATTTTTTTTTTTATTATATCAATAACAACATTTTTTCTGATAAATTCTTTGTGTCTTTGACGCCTGTCGACACGTTTTTACTTATAAATAACTCTTTAAATTTGTTTCCTCTTTTTTGTTACAGATTTATATAGCACATCAATCCAATTTATATTTTTTTCGTATAATAGACGGAATCGGCCTGTCGCCATCTTCCCTCACTCCGGCATCGATCTCCGTCACGTGGTCTGTTCTCGCTCGCGCCACGTGCGACAGTTCAAATTTGGCGCCAACGCGAAGCGCCGTCTGGAGCTGCACGAAAATCGAGAAGAAGCAGGCGCCGCCAGTGGCTGCGTGCCTGGCGGGCAGCTCGTCGTCGGGCTAGCCCATGGCCGAGTAGGCGAACGCGCGAGCAGGTGCAGCTATTTTGGAAACTGTTCTTCCGCTACCCCACTTTGGTGACTATATACCACAACAATACACGGGAGGATTATAAACCCACCACGCCACGGGCCATGGTCACGAGGAAACGAGGTGAGTCGAACGCACACATGATCTTAACTCACGCTTGGTTTGCCATATTCACAGCTTTGGTAGGTTGTTGTTGCGTTTCTGCTGCTGCTTGCTGGCTTCTGCTAATACTATCGCTTCTACACTCCTACGCCTGCTAGCAGCACTCACTCTATCTACTCGCTCTACACTTTGACTGCTGCTTTCACTGCTGCAGCAGACGTTCATCATCATGATGTGATCATAGTGATCATTATCATTTCGTTGTCGTTTTCGTTGCGTGGTGTGGGTAGTAAAGTGCCATTCAAGGCCGTTGACTATTCCGCCATTATTTTAAACCTTGTGTTGTTTTGTTTTTTTATCCTCGTGTATGATGATTTTTTATTTATCGAAGATCAGCTGTTTTGGGGAATGTGACGAGATCGCGACTTAATAGGACATATTTTCGCGCACGCAATCTTATTGAAAGTGAACGTGCCCCTCTCGTTGTTATTGAACGCTTGATGCTTGGCCACGCGTTATCTCCAACGGTGCCAAAGTTTCATTTAAAAAAAAAGTATACAAGGAAACGTTTACTTACTAATTAAATAATAATAAATAATAAAATGATAATTAATCTGCGGAAGTTGTTTATTTTGTTTCATCTGTCAAACATTTGTTTGTATTTTTTATGTCGTGCGAATTATCGAGAATTCGCGTTGTTTAACCGAGCAGCTAGAATATCTATAAAGTGTCTACAGTATTATCTAGTAGAGTGTGTCTACCTCGAATTGAGCTGTTTTTGCTGGATTGGGATCAATAATCATTCTTTGTCAGGAAGAGTGTGAAGTAGTTAATACGTAGTAGTTGATAAGTAGTTAATACGTAGTAGTTGATACGTAGTTAAGGAAGGGGATTATCCTGTATTTCAACGATAAACTAACATATAACAGGAAGAAACAAGAGAATAAAAAGTTGGTCGCAAGCTTTCCATCTCTGTTCGGGATGAGCATCTAAATTTAGGTTGAGGTTAATTCATCACTGGGTCAGTGGCAGAGTAACTATTGAATTCAATTTGACCATGTGAAGCCATTTCGAGCCAATTGTTTTCCTTTTTCCGCTCGTTGCAGCTTTTCACTGTCGCACAACTCTTGCTTTCATCTCTACTAGCGCAATCAAAAAGTTGAATGCTATTTATTGAGAAATGTGATATCATTGGCAAAACACTATGACAAAACAATCGTAATATCGTTGTATATGATGCTATTGAATTTTCACGTTGAGAAAGTGTATCAATTAAATATAAAGTGTATATTAATTTAGTGTTTACTGTATGGTATAGCATTTTTTTATATATATAAATTAGGTTACTACATAAAAAGTTTTTGTTCGATATACAGTGGAATCCAGTTATTGTTATCACTTTTGGGGAAGTGCTTTTTGGTAACAATAGCCGACTGATAACATTGAACAGCAGATATAAAGCATTAAGCAGTGTCTTTGGACCGACTGATAATCAATAACCGACTGATATTATCCGTGATTATAATAACCGGGTTTTACTGTACTTGAATCGCATTTCAGTGAATTTCTAATTATCAACATTGTTAAACAGAACGTCATCTGTTATGTTATTTTGATTCTCAGAATAGACCAAAGTATTACAATATATGCTTGCAATAGAAAAATATAGAGTGGTTTATATTTTTACAGAGTGGTTTATTTTTTTAACTAAAACTATACACGGTATATCAACAGTATAATTTTGAGAAAATAATTCATATTTCCTCCGTATAAATTGGCAAATTCCAATTTATAGAACTGCAAGTCACTTTTTAGTTTTGCTTTAGAAACTTGCTGTCGTGTATCGTGAATACGTAATATTGTGTATACAGAGTTCGGAACCTCTATATTCGTCATCCATCCGTTCCAGAAAACAACTAACGAATACTGAATCTGAAATCAATTGCAAATACTTCGCGAATCCACTCCAGTCTTGTTACCTATCTTTGACAAATAATATGGTTCCATTCGAGAGAATGGTTACGTTTAGACTTCGACATCAAATCGTTTAAACTTTAGACATCAAAAACATTACAGTTAGACTTAATTCAATATTCAACAACTACCCATGAAAAAGTTCAATATTGTACTGCTGTAATTTCAGAATTTGATATTTGGTGTGCTCTTTAATCAAGAGTAGTCAGCAGTTTTCAATAATACCAAATGCTGTTCACTACAGTGGGCATTTTTGCCAAATGTTCACTACAGTAGACATTTATTATTGTATTCACAAAAAACATTATCATTTTTGTGGATTTCAGTTCAGACAATACTAAAACATGGAAACAAATGACAATAAACTTGCAATCGGTTTTTTGTTGCTATTTTTTTCCATCAATTTAAAGAAAAATAATTAATTCTTACTATTTTCCGGTTTTCATTTTCTTTATACAGTACTCTATATTTTTTGATAAAACAGTATCTCCGAAATGTATGCATTTCTTTTTTCGTGTTTATTCATGACCTCGAAAAAATAAGTCAACTTGAAATAAATTTAACGTTCATCCTGTCTATAGTATTTCCATTCACACATTTCACCTCGGATGAACCCTTGCAGCTTGTCATTTTGTTTTTATCGGTTATTATTATCAATTACAGCTTCACCCTGGTGTGATTACAATAAGCGGAGTCTTGTTTTTTTGGTGTAAATTGGGAGAGGATGGCAGTACACTGTGTACACGTTGTCCTAGTATTGCCGCATTGGCGTAATGGTACGTTTGATAATAATAATGGTGGCTGAATGTGAAGCGCGGGAATCGGTTAGTGGGTTGTTCGTCTGTTTCTAGTGTTCGTTTCCTTCCTCTTCCGCACCGCGTGTCAATGGAAGCATCCATCAGAAGCCATGAGAGAGAGAGAGAGAGAGCGCATCAGAATTGAGAAATTTGGCACCAAGCCTTCAACAGTTTTGTCAGTACATTTGCTCTCGCAAGCACATTCCCATACAACACGCACGCCGCCGCCTTAAATTTGTCCGATCTTGGGAGTTGTTGTTTGCATTCGAAAAGGTTCGTCGTCTGTCTGTCTGTGCGTCTATGTGGTGTTGAGCGCGTACCCAAGAATAAAGTTTTTGGGATTGACTGAAGTAGACCGGAGTAAACTGGTGTACCATTCTCAAAACTTCCTTAAGAGTGTGTAGTATCCATAACCCGGAAGTGTGGTTCGGCTTACATTTTATGGTTAATTCAAGAGGACTTTTCTTTTTTTTCTAATGGTTGATTAAACATACCCAATTGTTATTTTGAAGAACCACTTACTTGTGACTTTCTAAGAGGGTAAACATCCACTAATGTCGATTATCCGGAAGAATGATTAATCGAAAATATCACCAGCTGTTTTGACTATACCCAACTTTCTGTTTATTTGACCACTGGTGATTTCAGCTTAGCCTTATAAGTAAGTGTATTTTGCCAAGTTCTTTCACATTTTCTTTCAATTATCTTATGATTGAAGGGGCTGGTGTAAAAAGGGTGTTTTCAATTTCGAGGAAAACGTGTTTAAAGATCTGAACTTGACTTGCTGTCTATGGACCACGTCACACTTCTTGCACTAATATCTTTACACGTATCGTTGTTTTGCTCAAAATTATACGTTGGAAAAGCAGAATTGCATTTAACACATTTGGCAAAATTAAGTTTTTTACTCATTTTTTAGCAAAATGTCACTAAACGTCTTTTTACATCAGGTCCTTGAATCATTTTCTAATTAAAATGTGTTTAATATTGGGTTTCAATCTGGCGATTTACTAAAGTACCAGATCTCCAACTGATCTGGATAATCGATGTCCTACTGTACTTCATACAAACAACAATGTCAAGTCCATCTGTCAGAAGGCATCTGACTATAAAGTTTGTATTGTAGAAAGAAATGTCTTGAACATTCTATAACCTACCTAACATGACCAAATTTAAAAGATTTAAATCTTATACGAATATATTTATACCATAGTCACAAAAGGTTTATCGAACACTTTGACTTGTTGGAAGTACTGTCTGCCTGAAAAACAATTTATGGAACTTTCTTAACGTTTTCGTTTGACGTTTAGTCAGTTTGTCAGAGGAACAGTTTTTTTGTGGATATTCCAACCTGAACAAATGTTTTCACACGTCATAAGCAGGGCTATTCCAATGTCACCAAATTGAATTGACATTTAAAATTTAATTTGTAACTGTTTTCGGTAAAAGCCAAGAAAGTACAAATTGTAAGTATTATTCTCGACAGTAAATAGAAAACGTTGATGACACCGACAGGAATTTCTTTTACAATTCGTCATGTAATGAATGTCGAATTTTATACATAGTTTTTGTATATTTGCTAATTCAAATTCTCTTTCACGAGTATTTATAAAAGGACAATTCTATGAAAATGTCAACCCGGTGCTATTTTTTTCAAAGTAAACAAATCCGATGTTGTTATATATCAAATGAAAGGAAATTTCATGTAGATTGCAGATCTGAGAACAGTTTTCAATATTTGTTTTGTCATATATCTGAAAACCCCTGCTGAAAGCATGGCTGTTGCGTTTGTTGACGCACAATTTTCATCATTTTTTAGATTTACAGACATTGAATCCCGTGTTTTGTTGTCTAAACGCCGCCTGACACACTCAATTTTTGGTTTGGCGATTTGTAGCACTTTGTGGACAATGGAAACTAGTTAGCAAGGAGCTGACGTCAAAGTTGTCCACAAATTGTTCCACTTGGCACATCAAACATTTCGTGTCAGAAGACTTTCACAGCTTATTTTGTTTTCGTGATTAACTCGAATTAACTGCGGTACGTTCAGTTTTAAAATAATGATACGCAGATACAGTGGAATCCGGTTATTACAATCACGGTTAATGTTATAATTTGGATCTTGTCATAATCAGTCGATCCCAAAACACTGTTTAATTTTGTTGTTTTTTATCCATTGTTAAATGGATAAATGGTTATCGTACAGTTGTTATTAAAAAGCACTAGTCCCAAACATTATGTAGTGATCATAAATAAGGGACTGCCTTGTAGTAAGTATAATATTATTTAAAGTTCAGTAGAGCCTCTTTTTGTTAATTTTTTTCTTTCAAATATAGTTAAAACATTCAGATAAACAATTTTAAGACGACACGTTTTCATGGCAAATAACATAGTTAAAAACGAGTTGCTGTTGACAAGTTGCAAGGTCAGCAACTAATTAGTTGTAAAAGAATATTTTATCTAGTTTTATCAAAACTAAACACACGTTTGCCAAATTAGAAATGTACACTTCAAACTATGTATTTTGTATTAGTTTGTATATACTAATGTATGATATATTAGTTTGTATATCTTTTTCCTTATTTTTTCATATGTAAAGTAACGTTGCAACAAATCTTAGATATTAACTATAGTTATTCGTCACCTCAAGATCTGTGTAAACAGATTACAAGACCAATTAATAGCTTGTATCTTTAATGCCGATCAAGTTGAAGTTCACTGCAACATTAATTAGATAGGTGTAACAGAATTGGATGGTTTACCAAACGAATTAACCTTCATGTAATTGGCAGTTAATTATTTTGTTACAATAATAATCATTAAGTTAAAGTAGAAAGAAATTGAAAGTTTGTTTACCTTTAAGATAGAATAAACCTGGATTGATGCCCACTTGGCAGTGGTGTACAGGATAGATGTAAACATTGCTGACCTAAACTATTTGATTGGTTCGTTTTCATTATTATTTTATTAACATCAATTTGTAAAAAAAGAAATGATTGATAACAAAATAATTTTATAACAAAATGATTTCATAACAAAACAGTTAATCTGTACCCAATAACTACAATTTAGTACAGACTAACAAATGTGTATAAAAATACAGTATAAGTAATATTTTGTGTCAGTCTAACACTATCTTAGGAGCGTTATGTCTCGAATGTTCATTGTCTACAGAAAGTCCTCGATTTATGCGAGTTTATTGCCATATAAAAACCCGACTCTGTGCATCAGTCAGTGTATCTGGAACGATTCACATAGATTTAACGTGAACTGTAGACAATGAATACCTCATTATGTTATCATGATACAGTGAAATCCGGTTATTGTGATCACTTTGGGACTAATGTTTTTTATAACAATAACCGGCTGATAACAATACAGAATGGATGAAAAACATAGAACGTGTGTTTGGACCGACAGATTATGATAATAGATTGATAACATTATCCGTGAGTATAAAAACCGGATTTCACTGTAAGACGATTATATATAGTAATTCTATTATGGTAACTCCGTGAACATACATTGTTATGGGGTAAACGAACACGTGGTTTTTTATGCTTTTCACTACGTAGAAAATAAGTGTTGATTTCAATTTGTTACAACAAAAGCAGTGGGCAACCCGCGCTATATCACGGGTTATTGTGCCATGGCATGGGAGCATTGTTCATTTAAGGTTAATTTATTTAGTGTTTACATTCGTGTTGTCGCGGTAATAACGACCGCGTTACGATGTATCGAATGCTATCGTGTTACAATATTAGTGAGACAAGAAAGAAAGCACAATAAAGACGTTTATTAATGTTTTTGAAAAGTCAAAGTTCGATATCGTGAATAAAATATATCCTTCATACATGTTGTATTTGTATAAATGTGAACAAGTTTATTTTATTATATGAGTGAGTGTAAAGAATATTGTGTGATGAACACTCGCAGTCGCACTTCGAGGAAGAAGAGACCGAGTTTTATTTTTACTGTTGTGTAGACGTACGAAAAAGAATCTTCAGTGCGTGGCGACTCTATTGTCAATTGAACGCCTCTCGTAATCGTCATTACGACGCAATGTCGACTGCATTTCCCGAGGGACGTTCCATAGCCGATGACGAGGGAGTTTGGAGGAAGTCTGGAAGAGCAAGGGATTGGGGGCAGAGGGAAAAAACGGGAAAGATGGGGCAGCAAAAAGGAAAAGGAAAATCATAAAAATAACTCTTTGAGTCCGGTGTTTCATGTTTGTTGTTGTTGTTGTTGTCTTCCGTTGTTTCGTCTCCCGTTGGAAAATGAAAAGGTAGAAAAGGAGAAATAGTCGAAGAGAGGGAAAAAAAGGGGGGAAATTCCCTGGAATACGGAAGAACTCATTTTCATGAATGGGAAACGCAAGGACGTGGTGACGCTGGTTGTCGGAGTTTCGAAGTCTGGGGTTCTCGGGAACTCCCGCCGAGTTGAGTGAGTGAGAGAGAGAGAGAGAGAAAGAGAGAGAGAGAATGTGGGCGTAAAAAGCCATCGATCCGATCACGTGATCGCGACGAGGAAACACGCGGAAACGATCCCTGCCGCGTTCGTTTACTAAAGGGGAAAGACTGAGAAGATTGAGGAGAGGAGGACAATAATAAAACCCTGTTCTTGCAGTCTCTAGCCT
>JAQIWH010004884.1:0-15864 GCA_034695005.1 Cryptops parisi
TTTGATATTTTGAAACACTGTTTTTATTCAATGTAGTATGCCTTATGTCTCTCAGGGACGGTATTAAATAAATAAATTAAGTGACGAAGTCAACTGGTGAAAAACGGAAAAAAAAATATGGAGAAACATCGAGAATTTAAAGACTAACATGGGTGAATTGAAAGAAAAAAGTGATGGAAGTTACATCATTCAACTAAATGACAAAAACTTCTATTTATGGAAAATTCGCACTGAAGTCTTGTTAAAAGAAAAAGAACTATGGCAATGAGTATACGACCGAGAAGAGCCAGAACGTGGAACAAATGATGAAAAAGATACTGAGAAACAAAGGCTGTGACAAGAATGGAGTAGATTCAACTCAAAAGCCTATGGAGAGTTGTTAAAAACGCTATCAACTGAACAAATAATAAAATATAGATTCATCCGAAATGCAAATCAGATGTGGAGAAAAATCGAGATGGATATGTCAGCTCAGTCGCAAGAACAACAAATTGAAGCAAATTGCCGACTCACAGAAATAAGGATGAAGGAAGGTGAGAAGGTGGACACCTATATTAACAGAATTTTGAGTATTAGAAACATGTGCATGGAAATGGGAAAGAGTTGTAGAAGACCAGGTAGTTGTTTATTATGCGGTAAAAGGGCTAACCAGAAAATACCGGGTGATGGGCCATATTATCAAAGGACAAGGTGCCAATATGGCTGTCGAGAAGATGAGACAAATGCCGAAAGATGAGGATCCGAATTCAAGAGAAGAAACTGATGAGAAAGCAGAGTTTGCTGGGCCCAGACATGACAATTCCCGATACAAGCAATCGAATTATGGAAATGATCGAAAATGTTTCTCATGTCATCAATTTGGTCATGTGGCCAGGTTCTGTAACAACAAACCAGAATGCACTATCTGCAAAAGAAAAGGTCATGATGAATCCAAATGCTGGTATCGGAAGAAAGATGGAAGAGAGCCGACTTTGTCTACTCGAAACAACAGGATTAACTTCCAGCAGCAACAACGGAGTGACAAATCGGGTGACAAACCGGGCGATGGAAAAAGGAATTGGACGCTGATGGTGGACGAGATTTCAAGAGTTCAGCGCGAATCGGATGTCCAAGACGATAAGGTGATGCCAGAAAATTTGGAAAAAGGCAGTCAAAAGACACAAAAAGAGAAGTTGGTAGACGAACGCGTCCGAATCGTAAGTGAAGTAGAAGATGATGATGATCAAGATATTGAACAAGAAAGATGGTTGATTGATCGGGGGCAACGTCACATATGACGAACAATGCTGATGTGTTTGTGAAACTCAAGAATTTCAAAACTGAAGTGGCAACTGCGAGCGTTGATGAAGTACTGGACGTAACTGGTATAGAAGATGTGTTGATGAAGAGACCTGGAACTAACAACAACATAGTCCTGAGAGATGTGTTTCTAGTACCAAAATTGAAGACGAACCTGATCTCAGTGGACAAGATAGTGGAAAAAGGATTTGAAGTTCGTTTCAATGAAGAAAATGCTCAAGTTGTATGTAAGTCGGGAGAGGTGCTAATTGAAGCTGTACGTGACGGGAATAAGTTCGTTTTGGGAAAGGTTTCGAAGAAGAAGAAAACTGAGACGGTGGAACGTGTCAATGCGTTGGTAGTACCTAACGTCACCCAACATTATCAACCTTTAGGACATGTTAATATGCGAACATTACAAGAGACGACTGGCCAGTGCACTGTTAGAAAGTCACCGGTCGAGAGGCAAGAAGAGGTGATGATGGAACCAATGGAACAAGCAACTGATAAAGAGCAAGATGATGTGACGATGAAACCAATGGATCAAGCAACTGATAAAGAGCAAGAAGATATGACGATGGAAGCAATGGAACAAGCATCTGCTGATGTGGAAAAAGGGAGTGAGGAGATTGTGGAAGTGGAATTTCAAGACGATGACCAATTGACGAGCCAGCTGCAAAAGGGACCAGGAGTGGAAAAAAAATGGAATAATGGATCAACGGACGCGGGGGTTCAAGTGAAGCGACAAAAAGAAAAGGAGTATCGAGAATTTAGGAGATCAAAACCGAAAGTCAAAAACAAAACCGTTTTGTGGACTTATGGAAAAAGAAAACAAAAGAAACCGGTGATGATGGACAGTCAACTGCATGTGTCAGAACTGTTTAACGTTTTTGAGTGGTGATATTGAACATTGTTGGATGATATCAATGCATGATGCATGATGTTTGTTAAAAGAAAGATTCATTGAATTGTTGTGTAATGTTACTGTTTATGCAGTATTTTGTTGAATTCAATTTATTTTTATTTTTTATTTTTATTTAAAACGACACAATAGCATCAATAATTACCGAGGTAATAAATACATTTCAATCTGTTAAATTAATGTCTAAACAATAGTGAATTAAATTTTTTGTTAGTAATGTTTGCTTTATAAACACTTGAAAAAGACGAACGTCTAATATAAACAGGTAAGGCATTCCAATATAAAAATGTATTAAATGGGTATGACTTGGACATTGAGGTTGGGATGGTATGGTCTAGATGAAACTTGTAAGATTGGGTGGTACGGTAATTATTGTTATCATGATAGAGACGTTTATATTTATGTAGTGGATGAGTATGTTCTTTCAGTATTATCAGTAGGTGTTTTATACAATTAAATTTGATTAGTTTTTTAATGCTAAAAATTCTAAAAAATTTTAATTTTGACGAGATTGAGACGTAGGAGTTAAATCCAAAAAGTGTACGAATGATTTTGTTGAAAGCAACGGTGAGACGTTTTATTATATATAAAGAAGTTGAAGACCAAATGATAATGCCATAGATAAAAAAGGACTGTATTTTTGTTTTAACGAATTAGATTTTTTGATGAAAAGTTAAGTTTTTTAATTTTTTTGAAAGAAATATTTTTTTGTGTAAACGTGTAATAAGATTTTCAAAGTGTTGGCCAAAATTTAGATTCGAATCAAAAGTAATATCTAAAATTTTGATGTTATCGTTGTATCTGTTTGAAATGTGCATGATTTGAATTTTTAGAGGATTGAGTAGCTTATGTCTGTCTGTGTACCAGTGTTCGAGGTATGTAAGGTCTTGATTTAGTTGGTAATTGGCAATATGATGGTGATATTTGTATAAGGAAGGAGTAAGACATTGTCATCGACATAGGTGAGTAGGTGAGAATGGAGTTTTAGGTTGTGGAGAATGTTGATAACAAAAGCAAAAAGATTTGTTGATGAAGAAGATCCTTGGATTATGCCATTAGTAGACATTGTTCTTGTTTGGGTGTTATTACCTATTTGAAAAAAACGATCAGTTAAATAATTCTGTAATAATTATAAGCATTTAGTTGATAATCCGAGGGGGATGAAACTATTGATAACTGCCATGCGGGATATAGAGTCGTAAGCTTTGGCTATGTCCGTGGTTGCCACGATGATATCTTGGTTATTTGATTTGCTCTCATTGATTATGTCTAATAAGTGGCAAAGAAAAAAAAGTGAGGATTTTTTAGGTTTTGTGCCATAGGCGCTTAACGGGGTAGTTAAATGTACTAATGCAATTCAGAGAAAAGGATTTTGTCAGCAATTTTGGAAATGAATGAAAAGGAGGTAATAGGCCTATAGGAAGTGAGGAGGTTGTAAGGGCCTCCCTTATATTTGGGATAAATAGAGGCAACCTTCCATTGAGTTGGATATTTAGCAGAATCATATATGAGCTGAAGAATATATACTAGTATAGAAATTATATTTTGGTGTGATTTTAAAAGAATTTGTGGAGTTAGAATTTCAAAAGAGTTAGCATTTTTAATTTTTGTAAGTTTTAAACTTGATAGGATGATTTGCTGTGGTTGGTTCATTATCTGGTTCAGCAAGGACGATTGGGGTAAAAGATTGCCGATAATTTGAGTTGTTGGGGTTATTACACCATGATAAGTAAGCATTAAATAAGTGAGGGTCTAATTGGTGTGTAGTAGTTTTTGAAACAGTTTTTATGAGGCTCCAAATTTGTCTGGAGGAGGAAACATTGGAGACTAAATTTCTCTTAGCTGAAATAATGTAATACTTTTCTGGCTGGCTGTGATCGTATAATCATTTAAAAAGACATGTCCAAATCAATTCGCTTCAAAATTATTCAAAATTAAATATTAACCTAGTTTGTATATATTAAAAGTTCAATATACACAAACAACCATTGCGTTGTGTATTTTTATCATTAATCCCTTAATTTTTTAATCCCAGTAATTCAACTATTTGTAAAACAACAGCGAGACAGATTAAAGTATCTTAAACATTATTATTAAAGGTATTAACTCTTGCGAAATAAACAAACGTTTTTTTGATTAAATTAAATGGTTTTATTTGGGTTAACAATTATTAAATAGCATATGGTTGCTATAAATTATTAAGATATATAAATGCAACAAAAAGCCTTTTCTACTTAGGCAAAACCATCAACATTTTAAATGAAAATCACATGTACTAGTTATAACCATCATTCGACAGTCTAGATGTTCTTTTAACAATTGTTCACACTGCTCATAAAATACGATGAATATATTGATTACATAAAACAAAAATTACACTATCTGGCATTGGTAATAAGGGGGAAATGCGAGAGGCTCTAGTGAAAACATATTACTTCAGTCTGGTCGTGGATGATGCGGGAGCACTTGAACTGGATGATGGTAACTGGAGAGCATTTTGTTCGGCAGCTGCCAGCAGAATTCTACCGTTTACAATTTGCTTACGTATTTATTAAAACATAGGACATCAATCATTACATGATTATTGAAACTCTTTTCTCTAATTGGCTAACTGGTTGGAAAGAAACTCCGCCCACATCACCCCACGCTCACCATGCCCAAATAAGGAGTTGTTTTTCTAACTTTATCAAAGACAATAGCATTTCATCCCAGCGGAAGTCATGGGCCCCTTGACCTCAACTGTGATATAAAAATAACTTCTTTTTCCTTTCTCGCATCCCAACACCAAAGCCAGCAAAGCAATAATAAATAAAAGTTTTTTTTAACTAAAACAAAGGTTATTCAAAACACTTAATTAGACTTATACAAGTAATTCAGAAAAGTTTAAAAATAATTATCAACAAAAGTATAACACTTGAACTTGTTATATGAAAAGCAATACTTAATTAATATAATACTTAAAACATTTTTTCTTTTTCATTTTTAGTTCATCATCTACGACCACAACAGATCAAAATGCCTAATTTTCTTTATCTTTCAAACTTTGATGAAGTTTGTTCTGTATTTGTTTAAAATAAATACTTTTTTAGTATCTAAACTTGTTTATGCGTTCTGTCCGTTCTTTTTATCATAAAACAAATTGTTAGTATAAAACTTTAAATTGTAGCATTTTTTATAGTAGCTTTAGTTGAAGTTTCACTATTTTTCAAGTTCATCACCGTGTGAAAAAGAGTTTTGTATTGTTCACACCACAGCTGTGCAGGATAGAGAGAAAAAGTTTTTCTTTTTAATTCAGACTGGTGCCAAATTTAGGGGTAAGTATTTTTCGCACTATAGTCAAGTTTTTTAATCCTTTTGTTATAGGACTGATATCACAATAATGAGGGATTTATATTTTTTTTTAATTGAGTTTGTTAAGTGGAGTTGCTGGGGTATGGTTCATTAACCATTCTTGGTGATATTTATTTTTATTTTGGAATTCGTTCTTGATGTCCGTATTCCACCATTGTTTGATATTTGGTTTGGGTTTATATTGAATTAGTTTAATCCCGACAAGTTGAGGGATTTGAGCAGTATTTCAGATAGTATATATAACAATTTTGTAGGGCAAAAATGATAAGTTGTCGGAGATGTTAACAAATGAGTTTGGTTATAGAACGTATTCCAATTAACCGCACTGTGGGAGCTGGTTTTGGGGCTATATACTGGCCAGAGATGGCGCTCCTTGTACTATTATATAATCATGTAAGGCACGCACGCCATGCATGCAGCATGCCACGTGCCAATTGTTGTAAAGTTAATATATTGAAAATCATGTTAATAAACTTGGCATTTCCTGCTTGACATTTTGTCTGGCATCGGTCTTCCTGCCTTGGCTTTTGATCTCCAGTGTTTGTGTTGCCCGGACATGGGCGTTTCCTCTGCAGGTCGGATCGACGTGTAACGGGTAGTTGAACCGTGCGGAGTTGTGGAGCAGCCACGAGTCCGCCCCCGCTGTCCTGCTGCCGTGAGAAAGGGGTACTACAGGTGACGGCGACTTGTACTTGTCTGACCCCCTTGGGCCGTCGCTAGACAAGCGGCTGCGACGTGCTGGTGGTCCCTATCAATGCGGATCTTCAGCTCGGGAGTCCCGAGAACCCGCTGTGCACACGGACGACCGGGTGTAACACAGAGGCGGCAGACGACGAGGAGTTAAGCCATGGATTGCCAGGTGCTGTCTAGCAGATGTGCTGTGGTAAGTAGGAGACGATGTCGAGGACGGGTCGCATGTTGTTCATGCGACCGGTCGCATTCCGGTGGCGGCGTCACGATCGGCAGTGTCGGACGTCGAGAAACGAACCTGGGGGTGATGGTCTCTCTTCTAGAACCCCTAGCTAGCGGGGGGCTTGAAATCCGGTCACCACAGCACTAAAATCATATTTAGAAACATTTTTGCTTTGACAAGGTAGCGAATTGGGCATTGCAGGTAACAACTTGAAATCTAGTGTTGTCGTTATGACAAGGTGGTCCATACCAGCTACAAATTGAAATTGGGGATTTGAGTTAGCTTTACTGTTAGTTATAAATAATTGATCAATAATTGAA
This sequence comes from Cryptops parisi, assembly GCA_034695005.1. NCBI lineage: Eukaryota > Metazoa > Arthropoda > Chilopoda > Scolopendromorpha > Cryptopidae > Cryptops > Cryptops parisi. Next base: position 6,785 of record JAQIWH010004884.1, read on the forward strand.
TACAATGGTTTGATATACGAGTAGGTAAAAATAGACGAGAACAGCAACCCAATCCATCCAACACTGATACGATATCAGAAACATGATTTGACTGGCGTGCAAAGTCAAGATTGAAATCACCAGCTATAATATTAATGCTATTTAGTGTTAGATTGTCAGTTATCCAATTTAGTGATATAGTAGTATCGACATAGCATGGACGGTATATGATGGTTATAATAATAGGATACTTTACGTAATCTTTTACACTGATGGACAGAATCTCTAAACCCTAGTGTTTCCCTGGTTATTGTATTGCTGTGTTCATTTTTTGAGTTTTGTGGAAAGAAAATCTTCACGTATGATAATTTTGTGGAAAGAAAATCTCCACGTGAATTTTTGTGTGTGATGGATTCTTTTGGTAGAGTGTCATTCATTGTTTGAATTAATTATTGGTTGAACTTAAACAAGATTATATAAAAAAAACTTTGTTTTTTAAGGACAACCTTTTATTCAAGGCAGAGCCATAAACAATAAGTTTTAGGTTTCAGTTTCTTTTCGCAGTTTCAGTATTTCAGCTTTTAATTTTAAAAAAATGGTGTTTCTTTTTTTATTAAAATATCAAAATTAAAATTGTGTATAATGAAATAAATTTTAATAGAATAACAGAAAAATAGGAAAAGGTCTATAGTAGCACATTAAATGTTAAATATTGCTTTATATTTATATTTCAAATTATTAACCACACTATTCAGTGTTTATCGCTAGCCCATAAAATGATGATTTTATGTATATAATTCGATTTAAAGTTGTTTATTTCACAAACAGCTGGCGCTAACAGCGTCATCCGGGTCATTGAAAATATTCAAAAAAAGCGAAAAAGCGTCAGCAACACCTTACGACACAGTTTCAAAAGTGTTGTAATAAGGTTGTAATAAGAACTTCGTTTATTAGCATGCTTGCACTGCAGTGAAGTGACTCAGTATTTTAGTTTCGGAATCGCAGACTATTTCAGGATTTAATTTTAAACAATGGGTTTAAGCCAAAGCTACCCAATCAAAATTTAGCTTTTTTATTTATATTTTGTTTTAAATTTCTTTATGTACCAACAGCAAGTGCTAACAGCTTTATCCGGGTACAAACCTACCAATCAAAAGCTTTCTATTTCCAAACATCCAATAGTTTTGAGCACTTAAAACCTGCAATGCAGTTGTTTTCATTCTTGTTAACTGATTGTATGCAACCAAGATCGAAACTTAAAAAAAAAAAAAAGTGGATCGGAGCTTTGGCAACTCTTTACCAGGTAAAACCGATATTTAAATACTGTCAAGCTCGAAATTGACGCGACCTGGATGTCTCCAAATTTGACAGATAAAATTATCACGCAGGATTAATTAGTATACCAAGTTTAAAGTGTCTACGATAACGATACTGGGAACATAGGTAAAAACAAACTTCAACATTTTAAACATCTGCAAACATTTTTAACGACCAGTCAAGTTAAATAAAAGGTTGTAATAAAACAAAATGATTTGACTCACATGAAACCTATTTCGATATCGTACTGTTGTGCCGGTACTCTCTCTTCTTTGAGATGAAAATTCTCGAGAACCTGTGGGAAAAAAATTACAAATAATTGTTTATCTATTTGTATTTGTGGTGGAAATCAAACTATTATTCTTTTTCAGTCATTGAAAGTAAAGAAAACTAGTAGGCCTAATTTGCAATTAAACTACAAGTGGTCATGGATTCACACAATACTTTGAAAATCTTGCATATATTGAAACTAAATTCACACAATCGAAACTCACAGCATCACACACACACAAAATTTATTTTTTCGTGTTTACGATCATTTAGGAGAATTTCTGTCATTGTCATTTCTGTCAATATCAAAAATCTTATAGACAGAAGAACTCTTATGAATCGAGCTAAATGTGACATAAATCCAAACGTTGTAGTGTAGTGGAGCATTAATCTCCTAGCCTTATTTAAATTTCAATGATATACACGTTGGACCTCACTAATCCGGAAAACTTGAGATCAAAAAGGTGCCGGATTAGAAGATTTTCTAGAATGGTAAAATTAACTGTAAATTTAAAAAATTTATAAACTAGAGTATATTCAGTGTTACCTTTACTGTAAATTTAACAATTACGAACCAAAAGCATTCACTGTAAATCGAAAAATCATGAACCGAAGTATTCACTGCAAATTTTACTGTAAATTCCAATTGCCGAACCTTCGAAGCCGATGCCAAAATTAGCGAGGCCCAACCTGTATAAATTTTTTTTCTAACGTTCCGCCAATTTCCCGTGAAAATCAAAAACGTTACACCAACCCACAAAGCATGGTTGGATGAAAAAAACGTACGCTATAAACGTTCAGACTCTCACCTCGAGATGAACTGGAAAATCTAGCTGAATAAGGAATAGGCGGTGCTGGTCTATGAGGAAGCAAAACGATTTTATCTGTAAACAGAAAGATGAAAAGTTGAAAATTAATTATAACAAAATAAACACTCATAGGTTTAACACAGAATCAAAATCTTTACTACAACGCGTACATCTACTTCAACGTGAAGTACGATGAACTAAATTCAAATAATTACTTTACTCCGTATAAACAATTTAAAAATAATTTACGTGACAAAGGAAGCCAGTGTCAAAAGTAAGCAGTTACAATTAAGGATCGATATGAGTATTTATACTGGGTGCCAAAAAAAATCCACTACCCCAGTCGTTTTTATTATAACTTTTTTTTTTTCCAAATAAAACCAAACTTCGCTTTTTATTTTGTAAGTTACACCAAAGTTAATAAAAATTCTTCGATTGCTTATTAATAATGTAAAATTAAAATAAAAATTAAAAATAAAATCAAAAATAATAAAATTATTTAAAAAATAGGATAATGAACAAATGGGACACCCAGTATATAAAATTTATTATGAATGAAGAAAACAATATCAACCTTGCGATGAAGAACGAGGGATAGTTTTTGGCGGAGAAGGTGCTCTACGAATTGGCCTTTTCTCCAACGTGTTACTGCCGTTTACATGCGAGTTTTGAACGCCAAAACCCGTGCGTGTCGCAGGTGGCAAAGAAATGTCCGAGTCGGTGACATCTTCTCTCACGGTTTTCAAGAAAGGGATCGACGTCGGGCGCGGAGGTTTAGCTACGGTCTTTACTACGGGATCGTTTTTGACAACAGGTGGCGGCGGTCGAGGTGGTGGACGAGACAAATGAAGAGAACCAGCTCTCCGCCTTTGCAAGTTTGGAGCGAGGGGTTCGGGTAGCTGCGACTCTTTTCTCACATAGGCGAAAAAATCAGCCCGTTGATCCCCGCAACCGGTTTCGTTGAAGGATTGGGATCGTTCGGGAGCTCTTTTCCGTGATGACGACGATGATAATGACAGGTCTAAATTGTTCAAATTCCTAAGGATGCTTTTGTCCAGCGCATCCGAAGGGACGTTAGTGATGGAAACCGTCGAGAAATGGTTTGGGACGTAGGTCTTTTTATTGGAATCCGCCACTTCCCGCGGAGGTAAAGGGGGCGGTTTGTTCGGTTCCGGAAGCTGAGGCGGCGGCGACTGCCACATTTCGGGGACCAATACGAACGATCCATCCGACGACATGTTCGATTTGTTGATTGAGTTGCTGCTGTCGCTAGTGTTCAACATAAACGCGTCCATAAGTTCCCACGAATCGGAAGCTGACAATTCCGAGCCTTCGCTGCCGCTTTCGGGTAATTGAGTAGTTTTCTGCTTGTTTGGAAGGAGTTTGAGGTAGTTTGCTGGACACAAGCCGAAGTTTCCCTGGCAGTCGATCGCTTCGAACCAATCGGGATTCAGCTGCCTGAAGATGGTGATGACTTCGTCCTCGACCAGCGTCAGGTCTCCTTCGGTCTGTGCAAAGTAGTCGTACAGAACCTGAGCCTGCGTTTGACCGGAAATCACTTCCACTTGCGAGTTGTTCGTTATGACCGAATGGTTGACTTCCGTGAAATGGTTTTCCTTTTCCGCAACATGGGGGCAGTCAACGACGACCTCGACGTACAGTTTGGGGAAAATTCCGGTGTTGTTTCCGATCCTCCCTTCGAGCCATTCGCTGTCGACGTGCCGAATGATCGACACAGTTTCTCCTGCTTCGAACCCCAATTCGCTCGAGTATTGTGGGACGAAGGCAAACTTTGTTCTAGCAAAGGGTTCGGCACTAGGTGTGCCAGGAATCCTACTTTGAGCAAACGTTCCAGAAACCCATGGCTGTTGCTTTGTTGCAATTGCACTGTACGATGAATTAGCCGAAGCGTTTGGAATAAGTGAAGAAGCTGGTTCGTCGTCGTCGTCGAGAATGACGACGAACGAAGCGGGGAAAATTCCTGTTTTGCCATTACATTCGCCTCTAGAAACAAAAGGTAAGCAAAAAATCAAACTTCGAAAAACCACAAATGAAGTTTTGTTATGATAAAACTTTTAGGTGAAGATATACAGGGTATCCACAACGAGATCATTTGGGAAATCCATTATTTTTTTTTTTCAAGTTAGGTTATACAAGTATGATGTTTCGTGGAACGAAAGCAGACACTAAACTAGTTTATGGGAATTTTGATAGTGCATGGCATGGACGCAGTGGCGCTGCAGTCGCTCATTTCACAAAAATGGCGACTCGAGTGGTCAAGCCAAGGTTGTGTAGTGGTTTGCATAAACGAATGCAGGTCACACGGCCAAAGTTATATAACTGTCAAAACATCTTTCGTGCCACCAATGGTGCCCATGTGGAGGTGCACTGAAGTCGTATTATTTGTTATAAAACTTGGATAGGTTCACTATTAATTTTCATATTTAGTTACGATCATGTATCTATTCACCTTCAAAGTGTGATTCAAGTGTTGACACCCTGCAATTTTAGCAAAATGTAATATAGCCAACAGATGTCAGTACCTGCACCAGTCTTTATCGAGCGTTTCAGTAATGGTTACAATATCGCCCTTCTTCAGATCCATTTCTTCGTCCAATTGGGCTTTCAAATCCAATTTGACTCGAGCTTTCTTGTGAACCATTTTCGCTGAAGAACATTTCTAAAAAGCCAATACGATTTCGCTATTAACAAAATAAGCAATAATCATTGTAAATCATAATAAAATATCCTAAAAGATAAATCCAGTCACCAAAGATCATTGACTTTCTAATCATCAGCTTTCTGGGATATCGAGAAGTTGGTCAAAATAGACCGCAAAGATGTTGAAGCGCACATGCTCACACAAACGAACAAGCCGAGTTGAATAAAAGGTTACAAAAAATTTGTTTTTCAATGTATCCATTACCTTTAATCTTGTAGCATCTGCTTCCCAGACGTGAGTTAACGGGAAAATACCAACTTGTCCATCGCAGTTTCCATTCCACCAATTGGAATCGATTCTGGATAACCCGATGATTATCTCATCTATTTGGAAAAAAGTGTGTTGAAACACTTATCGAAAATTCAGAAAAACTCGAACATAGCAGTGAAAGTTGTCAACTCATACTGTACGTACTTCTGTCAAAATTGAGATCGCCAGCCACGGTGCTGTAGAACGGTTGCGACGAAACGAACACTCGTTGATCATCTTTGAATGATGGCACGGATATTTCCACAATGTAGGATGCAGGGAAATTTCCGAGTCTTCCTGCGTGGTTCCCATAGTACCAGTGACTGTCCACTTTTCGGTGGATCTGGACTATCCCTCCCGCACGAAGCGAAATTTCACCCTCGACGGCACTAGAGAAGTCATAGATGGCACGACCCATTGATCCCTCATTCATGTTATACTGGAAAAAATAAAACACAAATATTTTTAAAAACAAAACCAATCCAAAAAAAATTACAATTTCCTTCGAAACAATTTGAAGTCATCCACTAAAAGTACCGTATTAATTTCACAAAAATAAAAGACCACCAGCACATGTCCTTGTAAGATAAGAAGAGTGAATGATAAAAACCATTTGTGCTAAATGTCGTTAATGTTTGTGATTTTATGTTTTGTGACATCGTTGCCCTAGTTTCGAATCAACGTTGTTACCACTCTACAGCTACAAGTTTTAAATCATAAAAAATTACTTGTTTTGTACAATAACTCCTGCGTAGCTTATATGTTACCTATACGTTTTCGATAAATCAAAAACTTGGTTAGTCCAATGTAAAAAAATATATAGGCCTACATAAATAAATGACTCGGAAATGCTCAAAACTCGCATAATCAAATATCGAATTACTCAACAATCGCATAAATTTAAATTAGCATAAATCGAAATAGATTTATTCAAAACATGCATAAATTGAATATCGAATTACTTGACGATTGCATAAATTTTTAATTCGCATGAATTGAAACATGCAGAAAAATGGAACTAATCTCATTATATGTATGCACACAGTATATCTGTCTATGAAAGTACTGTATATAATATTGAGTATGCTTAAAAAGCATATTTAATGTAAGTTGCATATATATCATAATTTTTTAGTTTATACATTTTTTATTGGTGTCATCAATTGGGTTTCGACTGAATAAATTTTGCATTCAAATGGAAGTATGAATTTCAGCCTCTCAAAAGTAATATCCATATCACAGTCAAGCCCATAGATTTTTAACCTTAAAAAATAGTCTAAAAAAACATTCGACTTTCACACGAGTGGATATGGTATTTCTCGAAATTGATAACATAAAGATTAAAACTACATGAATTAGAGGGTGCAACTTTTGTAATACTCTTCTAGATTAGTCAATATCTCTAATACAATGGTGTTAACATTAAAACAATGCCAGTAAAAAATGCTGATAACGAATGTCATTTAAAATTACATACAATTAAAATTTATGTTATTATAATAATACATCTAAGAAAGTATAAATGCAGATCATAATAGTTTTGAACATTCAAAATAGCACAAAAAAAAAATTTCATTACTTTTTTTTTGATAAATTAATAATTCTAAAAACATTTTATCAAAATTAAAATAGAATTTTTACCAAAAAAAATCTTGTAGTAAACAACACTTCATCTAAAATTTAAGTTTGCGACGTTTTGTTTTCAAGGAAGAAATTTGTGGTTTTGTTCTCGCAAATACGGAATGCCAGTGAACTTTCAGCATCATCCAATAACGTTGCCAATGTTCACAATTTGTCTGTTTGTATTTAGGTTTCCTGCAATACTTTTTTTGGCACATCCTCACTGAGCTGGCAATCATGGCAAAGTGATACACTGAAACAACATCCCACCAATGAAATACATACATCACATTATACATCCTGTATAGATGTACTAGCCTACATATAATATCAATATTGGTCTCTCCGTGCAAATATTTTTATGCATTTATGTGCACAGACAACTCTTGAATGTTGGATTTATCAACATCCACCAACGGCACAATTCCTACAAATGCTGTTTATTAACCCTTTTCTTATTTTACATATCACAGATAAGATAAACTATAACACTAAGCTATAACGAAATTTCGAACCAGTATCTTGAGGTGGAATGTGTAAAAATAAATGCATTATTCCCAAATTTGGATCTTTCTCTTTTGTTTGTACTTAATCAGCTAACCCGATGACTATAGGCATAAATACCAGTTTAGGTTACATACATAGGCGTGCGCACGGGGTGTGCAGCTGCACACTCTAATGTCAAAAAATATCGCAATATAGTAAAAAAATATCGTAATATGAAAAAAATATTGTATTACTTTTTTAACTTTTATTTTTTGTTTAACTTCATATCTTTACCATAAAATTTCAAAGACTCTCTCCATTCTCAATAAACTACTTTTGGAGTGGTCTGCTATCAGTGGCCAGATAAAATACTCGATATGAAATATATCAATAAGAAAAATGCTGATATGAAAATATTGATACATAAAATATCGATATTTTAAAGTATCGATACTTTGGTATGCACACCCTTAAGAAATACGCTGCGCACGCCTACGGTTACATAGTTGAAAAAGATAAGAAGAGCCGTTCCTGTTATTTCATTGTGCCACTTTCGCTGTCCAATATTAGAGACTCACTAAGCGCAGGTGAACTGGTGGAACAAGTCCTAAAATTCTCGTGCCTACGTCTCTTTCTGCTGCTACTTTTTGACTCGTTGAAGTCATCCTCAAATAAAATAATGTGCATATATATATAGAGAGATCGTTATAAGTTAAAAAAATAAACATCATTAACAGAAAATAAAGTGCTCTCGTTCAATCAGTGAAGTTTTACCACAAAATTTTATTATTTTCAGTGTCATCAAATGTGCAAATCTTAACACATTACAAACACTTGTACTAGATTGCATTGTACAGGAAAATACCAATACAATAACAACATCCGAATGACAGACGCTATGATCCGAAAGGCAGATGTAACATCTAAATGACAGTTGTAACATATTTGAATGACAGACGTAACATCTCTGAATGACAGACGTAATATCTGAATGACAGACGTAAAATCGAAATGACAGGCGCTGCTGTAGTGCTGTACGCATGAGAGCAAATAAGACAACAACAAAGTTTGATATCCTTGCTGTTTGACATACAGATATCACCAGACAGTTAACAATAACAAACTTACTTGTATAACCACTATTGTTTATAACTGAATCATTGTATTTCATCAAATGGCATTTGACTTGTTTGATAAGAGTATCAACATTGTCACAGAAACCATTCATTCAATGAAACCGACATCACACCCTAACCATCCTGTAAAGTACAGTTAACGTTAAGCTTACCTGTTACATTATTTCCATAGAAATACTTGATGAAGAGTCACGACCAGCAGCACCCATCTGCTGTTTCAAATTGCAACGGCGCATAGTTCATAACACACACTATGCATGGTGACACTTAAAAAGGAAAATAGTGAATTAATCCTCAATTTCATTTCTCATTAAACCATAACCAAACAATAGCGGGTAATGTACTTGGAAAAATTTATAACAAACTTCAAAGAAAAGCTCTCACGTTACAGATTTTCCTCATCATAATACTCGTATGACTCGTGTCTTCAGACTGAATCGGCTCCCTCGTCTGCGCATGCTCGCGGACTCAGTTTTATAATAAATAAATCCT
>JAQIWH010004885.1:0-15863 GCA_034695005.1 Cryptops parisi
TGTCATGATTGGTGTCGCGACACATGCCTCTGTGGTAATGTATTCATATTTTCTTTATTGACACTTTTGTTTAATACTTGTAAGTTTAACAACACACTAACAGTGTTTACTTGCTACAACTACGAAGCTGCAAGACTACAATAAGGAATAAGGTACGCGTGTGAAAGTTCTTATTAAGACCTGCTACCACAAGGCAATGACGACGTATAAATATAATATCCCCGAAAAATATCGATATAATATATCGATATTAGTATCGATGTTTATTTTAGCGTATCACCTAACATATTTTTAGAAAAACAGCACTATGTATATGTATGTGTGTGTGTATATATATATACACACACACACACAAGCATGCGCACGCACGTGCGTGTCCGAGTCACAAGGATTCGACTGACTACATTCTCCAAAACAGGCACTTCCACGCCTCTCCTACTGTTCCCCTCCACCACCGTGAAGCCACGGAGTTCGACGCCAGGAAAAGAAGAGACAGTTTTTAACTACAATTGTCTGTATTGTCTGTCCAAGTCAGTCTTAGTCTGACCTCCATCATTCACCTGCGACCTGCCCAGCTTGGGTAACCCAGACAGGAAGAAAACCTCACGCTGGCATAGCTCGCAGACAGAGGCATGCAAGCCCCCTCACCAAGACAAGATGCCGACCATCAAGGGAGTAGCCAGAAAGATTCAGAAGTGAGTTGTTTTATGACATTTACCAAATTACTTTTAAGATACATTTGGAGGCTTATTTGTCCAAGTGATTTGCTAAAGTGAAATGTTGTAAAACAAGTAACTTTTAAATTTTTCTGGCTACTTTTTGTATCTCTATTACAAGGGTAGCCAAACCGTGGCTCACAAGTCACATGCGGCTCTTTGACCTTTAATATATGGCTCGACTGACTCTCATCAAAGTTAATATTAAAGAAAATATGAAAAATTTTAGTAACAAGTCCGTGGTGGCATCCAGCTGTGACATGAGTCAATGAGAAAAATCGCATTGATCCATTTCTCGATATTAAGAAGAAATAAATGCAGATGAAACAAAATTATAGCATCAATAAAAAAAATTAAAAAATTAGTAATACAGTAGACAATGTGGACGAGATGAAAAAGCAACTCGATGATGTCAAGTGAAAAAGTGGTCAAATATTACCAACAATTACGAATAATCAATCACGTTGGAGCAGATTTCATGATTACATGGAACACAGCAGTGCCATTTTTTATGTGCATCAACAACCATTTGGACGCACAGATGGCACGGCATGGCGTCCTCATCGAATGAGCTTCGCTGCATGGACCTCATGACTGGCCGCAGTTTTATGTGTCCCGCTTAACACATACAAGTACTTTCCAAACGTAAAGACTTATTCAAATCGGTTTACTGTCAACCAAGATGAGCTTCAGGAACACATTGAAGCGCTCAAAGAATTTGCTGAACGTGGTCAAGGCTGCTTCCAAATTCACAGGCCCGTTTTACCTCATCAAGCTCGACTTAATTATCTTACTACCATCCCATCTCTTTTCGAGTGGATGGAAGTTGAAATTTTTAAAATGCAACACACTGAATTCAAAGCATCAGCCTTATGGACAACAAAATTTGAAGAACTGCAAAAAACTCTTGCAAGAAACTGCTTGGAAAAGTCATCTGCCATCCTCAACTGCTGAACATCCCTGCGTGAAGTGTTTACCTGTTTGAAGAAAGTTGCATTTGCTCTGCTTTTGGCTTTTGGTCAACTTACACATGTGAACAAATTTTCTCACACATGAAAGCCGTTTTAAGTTCACAGAGAAGTTGTATAATAACTGTGCATTCAAAAGCCTGTGTGAAACGGCAAGTGACCAAATACACACTGATATTGAACCATTAACCAAGAAGAAACATGGGCACTGGTTGCACAAATTGGTTAATGACTCAATCAGTAATAATAAATCATGATTACTTTTATTAAAATTTCAATAACGCGTTTTATGTTCCATATGTAATTATTTTCAACTATTGGACTTTGTTGTAACAAAATATATACATATGGAAATTTTATAATAAAATTTCAAAATTTTTCCTAGTATTTATATTTGTTCTTGTTTACCTCTATATATTAAAGTATCTACACTGAATAGAATAGTTATTTAATGTAGCCTATAGGACACTTAACAAAATATCAAGTGAAATTGTTTGAATGGTAGTTATTTATAAAAAAATATTGTGGACTTATTTGGCACACTGAGTGATTGCAACATTATTTCGGCCCAACACTAGTAAAAAGTTCCCGGACCCTGTTTTATCCTATAAATGACCAACCAGTCAACTTTGACTATCGTCACAACTATAATGTATCACAACCATGAACATGTAGACATATAAAAACTGTAATAAGAAAAAACATAAATGCTGTAAAATGTATCATTTAAGCAGTTATTCTGGACCTTTCACTCTAGTTCACCTGTGCTTAGTGAGTCTCCAATGATGAAATTACAGGAAAGACCCCTGTCTTTTTTTAACTAAACTATTATTTATACCCAGTCACTGGGTTGGTTAAGTAAAAACAAAAGAAAGTAAATGCAATAAGCAGCTACCAACAATAGAGACTCACAAAACCACTGCAGGTGAAGGAAAGCTCCATTGAAGATTCTGCCCACAGCAGGTGTTATAGTTGGTCTAAAATAATAAGATAAATCTGTTATTTTAGACCAACTATAATACCTGCTGTGGGTCTAATACATCTTAGTTAGAATTAAATAAATTTAATAATGAGAGTGTAAAATCAAAGAAGAGCGAATAGCATTATATTTCTTCAGGATTAAACTTAAAGTACATATTTACAATAAAAATGGTATCATCCAACTGAAGTTCATTATACTGCAACTTCTCGCAGATTTCATCCAACCGTTTGATTTGCATCTTTTCAGGTGGCGTTATGAATTCTTCCACCTAGAACACAATACTAAAATGTTCTCATTGCTTCACCTCAATCTATGCTACAGATAACTAATGCCTATATAATTATAAACTAGTGTGAATGGGAAACATGATTTGGTCTTCTTGATTAAAATTATTTTATAAAAGAATTCATCAGTTATAACAAAAATGAAAAAGGTTCCTGTTTGCATTTTTTGGTATACTGTAAGGCCTTTTTGTTCGCGAGCCCAAATTTTCGCGTAAACGATGAATTGGTTTATTTATCGAGCTGAAAATTTTGTGATTTCCAAGTCTGTGCACTTTAAAGGCAGCAAAATCCTTTGTATTTTTCTTTCGCGAGGCCATAATTTTTGCAATTAAGGGGACCTCGCAAAAATTGCAAAATTTAAGACCTCATAAACAAAAAAGCCTTTACAGAAGGGTCTTTATTTTTATTTATCACTAGTTGGAAAACCTGTTTCGCCATAGTGAACCCACAAACATTACAGCTGTATTCGCCAGAAGTTTGCATATTCCCTCCCCAATTATGAGCGTTTTCGTTCTTTTTCCTTATTTAATTACTAAAATACAACCAATTACCCTGTGAGTGTAAAGAATAACCCATTTCTTAATTTATTCTAAGAACAACTTTCCCTAAACATGTGTCAGCACAAACAAACAAACAAACAAAAACTCGCAAGTTGAAAGGAGATGTACAAAAATGGATTTGACAGTTTCTTAATAAAAATTCTACCAACAATGGTTACAAGTTTCCCAGGATCCATCTCAGCTTAAACTGGTCACGGCTAAATATCGCAAAAACCATTTATGATATGAAAAATCTGATTAAACTATTGCAATGTATATTGGCCATGGGCTATCCAATAATGTTACCTGAAATGACCTTGGATGTAATTTTCAAGGTTATTAAATTACTTTTTTTTAAATGTATCCCACACCCCCCATATGTGATTTAGAAAGATTCACGAAATAATGCCAACGCATCAAGCAAATCGAAAATCGACCGGTAAAAACGGTTCCATAAAACAGGGTTCTTTGTTTGGTGGGGTTTCTTTGATCAAAATAAATTCCTATTTTTAAAAATTGATATTTTTGTAGAGTAAATGATTTTCAACATCTTTTTGCATGTTCCTTTGAAGCATATTACTTATTTTTAATACATGTGTTTTCTATTGGTTGTATGACTTTGGGAGTGTCTAGTATGGACAAATATCAGCCCATGATATCACAATAGTTCAATCAGAATTTTCATATCACTAATAGTTTTCGCGATATTTAGCTGTGACCAAATTTTTGCTTTTTTCTGTATATTTATAATACGGGTGATTTCTTGTGAAGCTTAATTTGTCATGGTCAATTTTACCTTTAATATTCAATTGCCTTAGTAGACTAAAATGATTCTATAAATAAACAAGCATTTTACCTCATTGAGTTGACTGTCATCAGCTCCTTGAATCTTCATTGATGTTAAAATAGCTTCCACCCTCTGCTTTTTTTCAACTACTCTTTTGTTTTCATTGAACTCAAACTTTTCTCGATCTTTAAGTTTTAGTAATGCCTTGTAAGAGTTCTCCAGTACCATCCTGGCAACCTAAAAGATAAATGTAACATTTTGTTTGCACATTTTGTACTTTGATGTCGGACATAAATTTTCTAATCATATTACTAACTTGTGGTAAGTTAACGTGGAACAAGTAGCACGTCTTTGCCGGAGCATAATCTGGAGTCTTAGGTACTTCCTAAGAGGATGTTGAATAAAATGACTTTAGTTGACTACTATAGGGTGATTGAGAAGTCATCATCTATTTCAAATAGGCCAGTTTTTTTTTTTAATATTGATAGTTAACCCGTCAATTTCCAATGTCACCTGTGTAGGTGACAGCATTTTAAGAATTAATTTTTTAGAATGATTTTATTTCGAAAACGTATGTATTTATGATAATTGTGTGATTCTATAAAGCACAATTTTTTTTGGACATTATTCACCTTAATGTGTAGTTACTTGCCAGGGCTGGGCTGGACTGGGTCGCCAGGATACCGGGAATTTCCCGGTAGGCCATTGTGGATGGAAAAATTATTTCGAATATAATCAGATAATCCCTTTTGCTTCTTTTTTTTTCAATCAATCCACGTTTTATCAGGTAAACAGTAACGCGCCTAACTCAATAGAACTAGAACTCAACGAGATTACATTACAAACTAGACTTGATGTTGACATCCAATTCAACAAACACGTTGGATGCTATTAGCGCTTTCAGCACAAAAACCGTCCACAGACAGTCGAAAACTTGTACAGGCATACTTCGAAAATTGAGTAAGAAAGAGTTCACATATCTTTATTAATATAATTCTCTTGGGAATGCACTACGTTCTAAACCCATGCGGGTTTACTATAGCAACCAGGGTAAACAATGAAATCCACGAGAAGCATACTATGTTTACAGAGCTAACCCACGTCGTCGCTAGATGGCGTATGTTACGCCAGGGAAATTATCTAGTTTGTTAAAAAACATTTAGAAAAAAAATGAAAACAATTGGTGATGTTAATGACATGTTTCGCACAAACATGTTCCAAACAAAGTTAACTCGCAATTAATTTTAGTCGTAACTCGCATTTTTTATTTATCGAGTCAGCTAGTTTGAAAAGTTTCCTCTGGTATATTATTTGTTAACATTTGATGAAAATTATTTGGATGTAAATAATTAATATCTGTATACATATTGTTATACCATATCTTCAATTTAAAGGTACTTGACCTTGATCCAGAAAAACGTTTTGCCTTTGGCACTTTTTTTTTTTGCATCAAATATTGGATGTCTTAGTTTTTACAAAATATAACAGGGTTTCGTCACTAAATATAATTGGGAAACGCAGCGTTACGTTTTTGTTTGTTTTTATCTAACCTCGAACTTATATTCAAACACCACAAAGGGCCTCTCAGTTAACAGAAAAGTACCAAAAGTTTTAAGCATTTTTTTTTTTATGTATTGGGCCTACATTTTTTGTGTTTCCCGGGCCGAAATGTTTTCTCAGTCCAGCCCTGTTGCTTGCTAACTAAATTGTTGTGTCAAGTTTTTGGCAACACAGTAGTGCATCTTGCAATCAACAATGGCTTGCAATTAATTAACTGAGTATGTAAAAAAAATTAACTCACAATATATTAACTTAACTGACTGACAGGTTAAAAAACACTCATTTTTACTAAATATAGCATTAAAAACTAAAAATTTTAAGAAAATGTTCTCAGAAGTAAGTAGTAGCTAGATTTATCGTAGTTACTGAAAATGGCACCAAAAATACTGAAAAAGTAGGAAGATTTGGCAACAAAGTAGCCAAGTTGGCAGCACTGCCTCCACATGGCCAGTCACATGTCTGCATGTGAAGATGTAATAAAGTACAATGCCATAAAGTTAAGAATTGTGTTGTACAATATTGTTTTAATTTCCCACTCAATCCCTGACTTTTCCTGACAAACACGTATTGGTTATAACTATCACAAACAAATGTTAGTTACCAGGCATGGGAATTGACGGGTTAATAATTGGAAGATCTTGAAAATGATATCCAAGGTCATTTCCGGTAACTGCATTAGATTGCCCATGGTCAATGTACCTTATGATAGTGCGACCACAGCTTTTATACGACCAGTGGTCGTCGCGATATTGACGGTGAAAGTTATGTGACTCACCCTGTATCTTGAGTTTTCATTACTGTATATAATGAATTTTTGCTTTTTAACCTCTCTTATTATACACAGTAAGGAAAGAAATCACTTTTTATATTTTTGTCATTGTGTATTTGAGGGTAGAGAGACATGTGATTTATAAACAAACAAACCTGATACTGAATGTAGTTTTCAAGAAGCAGTCTGTATATCATTTCTTTAGCAGTTTTCTTTGGAATCAAAACCATTTGTTCAATTTGTGTCTGTTCCAGATATTTTTTCGCCTTCAACACTCTATCGAGGCAATAAGATTATTTATCATTGTTGGTTAATCAAAATTCTAAGCATCACTAATATATCAATAAGACTTACCCAAATATTCTGGAGCACTTAGGTCCAAACCGTTCCAAGACAATAGACTCAATAGTTGCCCATACTATTGAAGTCATCATATCTTTCATTTTAAGTTCATAAGTCCCTCCTTGACCATCCGCAATTTTATGAACAAATCCAAGAGAATCGTCTTTAAGCAGAGATAAATATTTATCCATTTCCTAAATAATAATAAAACCTTTTTTAGTATTCCATAGACTCACATTTTTTTTTTTTTGCACAATAAAATTATGATGAAGCAACTCACATGAGATTTCAGTTTACTTTCTTTGTCCAACATTGCAATTAACTCGGTTCTAAGAATCATTATAGATTTATCAGCCCACGGTTGTTGTCCTTTCCTCTCATTAGTAAGAAGCATCAATTTAACAAGGTCAGCAGCATCATCTCCCAAACGCCTTTTAATGGCTGAGATAAACAACTGATCCCTAAAAATAATCATAGATATAGTACAGTAACAAGAAGAAATACCTAACTTATGCAAGGTGGGTTCCATAACTAGACTGATTTTTTATTCAAATATATATATACAGGTGCTGAACGATGCTTGGGTGTTGAACGTTAACACGCTTGTTCACACGGTGCTTTTAATTAGACAGTTCTTAGCAGGAAAAAAACACCCCCACATCCCAGACCCTGCTATTTCTACCTGTTCCTTAAGTTGAAATTCAAGTTGAAGGGTCATCATCATTATGGGACTGTTGCAAATGATTATGATGAACTAAACAGTTACAGAAAATCACTTGCAGTACTGCTACGATCAGTGGAAAAAAAAGTTCAGAACACTGTATGACTTCCCAAAGGATGTACCTTGAAGAACATAAACTTGTAATTTTTGCCAAGTCTTATATATATATATTTAAATAAAAATCAGTCCACTTACTTTTGGGACACATCACGTATAAGAACAAAGATTAACAATAACAATATTAGAAATATACCTAAGATGAACAAACAAATTTAAAAAATAAAAAACAAATATACTGAACACTAAACCTATTATATCCCAAGTTCAGCAAACTTGCTAAATTTGTAACCATCAAAAAGCAATATCCAAGTAGCCGTGGCTACAAGATGCACACCAATATTGCAGTAGTTATTTCATTTTCAATGCTAATACAGTACATTGTAATTGAATATATTGAGCTCTATTGTAAAACTATGCAATTTAGTGAATTTACAACCTGAGTTCTACTAAATTAAAAGCCACCCTAAGAAGTCAGTGGAGAATCAGTTAGCGCCCTTTTTATAGTCACGTAACGTGTATCCTTACATGTTGCTGAACGGAATTTTGCTGCGCGGCATAAAGTGGAATGCAGCTGTGCACTTCTTGCACTGCTAAGGTTTTTCCCCGCTGATTTTTCGACTATGGCCACGTTCAGTTTGAATGCTGTTAGCGCAAAAAAATGTCCAAAGATAGTCAATAACGTGTATAGGGTTTATGTAAGTTACAAGAGTTATCGACTGTCTTTGGACGATTTTCATGCGCTGAAAGCGTGGCAAAGTTCTGTTAACGCTTAGCGAGTGGCAAAAATATGCTTAACATTGATTTGAATAATCCGCCTCATTTGTCTGAATTACAAACCAAGGAAACATACCGATTTAACGTAACTGAAACATTGTATATAAGTATTATTTAGAAAATCTGAGGCAGTTAACTAATTAATAATAAGGTGAGCAAGTAGGAACTACTTTCGACAAGTAGCAGAAGACAACGGTGTAAGAAGGCCAAGTGGTTCTCCACTGACTTCTTAGGGTGGTTTTAGTTTAGTTAACAAGTACATTCGTTAAAGCAATTTATAAGCTTATTTCTGCCATGATATTCTTCTGATCATGTTAAAGATCAGAATCTAAAATTCAAAAATCCTATTGTTGTGTTCCAAGATATTCATAGCTTCATTATCAGTTAAAATTTAATTCTGCCAACAACAGCAATGGTGTAAAAATAATGCATGCGTTTCTTACCGAAGGTGTTGATGAAACTGATCAAAGTCCAATTGCCAATAAATACCACAATCAGGAACGACTTCCACATCTACTTTTTGTCTTTTTGAAGGTGGCGGTTCAACTTCTTTCGATTTGTTACGATCATGTTCCTTCAAGAAATATGTTACTGGTATCTAAACCATAGGGTCAAAAAGTCTAGGTTAACAGCCATTATCAAACACATTATAAATAGTCCAAATTAACAGTTCTAATAATTTAACAAACCACGTGGATTTAAAAATTAGAATAAAATAAAAGCAGAAAAATAACCAAAAGTACATTATTGGTTTCTGCTTTCAGGTCTGCAAATGTGTTGCTTATTTTGTGCCAATGCAAATGTATTAAAACCACTGGAAACTATTATCAGCCACAACAGAAATGACCAAAACCATGCTGTTTTCATTAATTCTATCATTAATAATACTAATAGCGAAGCCGTTATAGTGAAAACTAAGACACACATAGAAACATGAAGTTGATTTGGATTCATGTTGGCACTATGCAATTGATTCTCAACCAATAAATATACGATGGGTGTTTCTAAAGTTTTAAAAGTTGTGTGGGCCAAAAAACATTAATGCTACTTTCGTAAATTTCTTATCGAGGGTAGGTAGGTAGATAAGTACTTCGTTTTTGCGAGGGCACCAACTGGCCATATCATCAATCTAGACTATTATCCAGCTTTTCCAGCCTGTAAAGCTGAACCAGTACTTCTCGACCATTACTTCAATGTGAGATCACATGTTGCACAAGAAAGTTTTAAAAACTGTTTCGAGGAAGCCCTAACCAAACTCTTTCGTGTTGGGACAAGTGTGTACAATTGAATGAAA
Organism: Cryptops parisi; assembly: GCA_034695005.1. NCBI lineage: Eukaryota > Metazoa > Arthropoda > Chilopoda > Scolopendromorpha > Cryptopidae > Cryptops > Cryptops parisi. The sequence continues at coordinate 9,797 of JAQIWH010004885.1, forward strand.
ATCACACTGAGCGCCTACAGTGTAACGTTTATAAAAATTAATAAAATAAAGAATTCAACATTTACACCATACTTCCTAGACTTCGTTCTTAGTATATTTTTAAAGTAATAATGCCCAAAATGCCTTTTGGACATTCTGTTAGTATTGATGAGCAGGATTTTTCATCATCCATAGCATAACCTATTCTGGACCTATTTAGTAAAACTGTTCCTGTAATGTTTTACGATTATGGTATACTTATGCTGTTAGAATTCAATAGAATAAGGTTTGAACAGTTTAAAACTGTTTCAAACAAAAAGACAAACATTGACAAACCTTCGCAATATTGTATTTAGTGTCATTATTGTACACAAGGTGCGGCATGTTGTTGGACAAATTTGATTTAACTTGACAAGATCGATGAATGAGACGAGCATCGACAAGATTACTAAACACATTCTGGATTGATGAATAAGTAGGAGGTTCATCTGTAGAAAAATATTTTTAAAAAAAAACAAAACTAAAACATAACACATAAAACAAGAGGATTTCAATAAAACAGACTCTATAACAAGGCCAGTTAACGCCAGTAGTGTGGCAGCAACTGTGGTTGCTGCAAACACATCCAAAACGTGTAACATGAACGTGGAGGCATGAGCGTATACAGGGAGGTGGTCATGAGGGTCATGACCCACTCCAAAGCTACCTGATAAATCAAACGCTTAATAAAATTCGGAAAAATTGACAAGTTTTCTCAATCCAATCAAACTTGGAATTTTATTTTGTAATTTCTTTATTATAAATGATTTACGAGGGCTGATCAAAATGTTTCAGGACTTTTCAATTACGGGCCAACAGAGCATCAGAGTGGTACGGTTGGTAGCATTATTAGCTGTGACATTTCCTGTGCTCACATGTGATTTTAAATTCGCAAAACCTTCTTTGTTGCGAAGTAACAGATGCTTTGATGAGACAAGTTTTTCGTGTTTGGCAATTTTGTGGTCAAATGAATCAAAAAAAAGAACATCGCGTTTGTGTCAAGGTTTGTGTGAAGTTTGGTAAAATGTTTACAGAAAATTTTCAAATGTTGCAGGAGGTTTTTGGGGATGAATGTCTGAGTCGATCACGTTGTCATTGAAACTTTGAGACATTTGCGCGAGGCTGTCAGCAGGAAGAGACAAGGCTGTGGCGAAGTGGGAAATGGGTGCTGCACCATGACAATGCGCCTGTTCATTCTGCGTTGCTCATTCGCGATTATTGCACAAAAAATGCCATGGTCGTCATCCCCCCAGCCCCCGTATTCACCAGACCTGGCCCCTGCAAACTTTTTTTTGTTCCGAAATTCAAGAAACCCTTGAAAGGACAGAGATTTGACTCAACTGATGAAATTAAAGAAAAATTGCTGGAGGAGCTGAACAACATTTCAGAAAATGAGTTCTCAGGGTCCTTTCAACAGTAAAAATGCCAGTGGGAAAAATGTATAGCATCCCAAGGGAATTACTTTGAAGGGGACAGTATCCAATCACTCGTAAATTTGTTTAATATATTTAAAAAAAAATCAGTCCTGGGATTTTCTGATCATTCCTCGTATATGTATAAAGAATTCCTTTTATGTGGCGTGTGACCACCACTAAACTGGAGGTCTGTATACGAGCCTGCATGGAGGATTAGGCATGTGTGTAATGGGTATGAATCCTGCACTTTAAGCAATGGCATCACTAGGGGGGGGGGTGCGTACTGCACCGGATGGCACCATCACAGAGGTGATACCCAAATGACTTTCTAAAAGTTTTGTGCAGTGTTTTAGTAGAAATTTATTATTTTAATATAAGTATCCTGGTGGTTAGAAAAAATATTTTGCGTAAGCCTAACTTAAATGTACTGTATACTTTCTGAGGTTTATAATGAGCATGCACATGATGCTTCGAAGCACGTCTTTATAGTCGCTTTATAGTTTAACGTATTTTCGCTAAATATTGTGGTATTTCGTACTGATAAACTTATAACAAAAACTGTCAAGTAGTGATTAACGAAACAAAAAGGGTATCACCATGACCATGAGGGGAGGGCAGGCTAGTATAAAAGATAGGAGCGGAGTTGTGTGTGTGTGTGAACCCTTCTCATAGCTACCTAATGAAGATAAACCAATGCAAAATTAGACCTATTTAATAAATAAAATTTGGAACAAATTATTGACAGTTTTTCAAATTCAACAAAAAAAAATTGGAATTTATTTTGTAATTTGTTTGTACAGGATGATCTAAATTGATGGTCCAAAAAGAGCACCAATGTTTAAAGGTAGGTATTTATAGTTTTACGATTGCACCGACTTTTGTTAAGTTACAGTCGAACTTCGTTAAGCCGCCACCCTTGGTTCTGAGAAAAATGTAGTGGTAAGCGAGGGTGGCGGTTTAAAGGGGTTAAGCTAAAATCGTATGATCATATTTGAGTAATTATTCTTGCAAAAAATGTCTCTGCAATGCATACATTTCCTATATTTTATGAAGATAATACAGTATGTACAATATACAGTATCAGGAAGAGATTTTTTTCAATCCCATCACCCCCCCCCCCCCATTTTTGATTACCCTCAAATTGTTAACTATGGCATCCCAACTGATTTTCTTGACAAAAAGACTTGAAAAATGTTCTACTGTAGATTGCTGACTTGTAAATCTGTATGTCTTGTAAATTTTTCTGACTTTTCCGTTTGATCTTTCCTCATTTTGGTGATTTATACCAGCATATATGACTTATATTTTTAGTCGAGAAAAAAGTATTTATATTTATTATATATCGATATTTTCACTTATGTGGTGTGTGACTCCTCCCCTCAGGCTGGAGGTCTGTATATGTGAGCATTGTATGTGAAGGGGGGGGGTGACACCATGTGTTAAAGCACCGGATCACACTCACCCTAGTGACGCCACTGACTTTAAAACAAGTGACTTTACTTGTAAACTAGTAAATATATTGCCAAATAAATACCTGATGTAGATGATTGTAATTGTTTGTAGACATTAAGAATCAATTCAGACATGATTGCTTCACCATGTACCAATATATGTTTGCAGATTAATTCAGCACTCTTTCCAAACCTATATGAGAAATTTTATTGCAATGATTATAGTTGATGAAATGTTACACTAACTGTACTTGTGAAACCAATCTGGTCATTTTGTGTTATAACTTAAGCCAGTTAGCATACTGTACTGTATATGTGCAAACTACCTATACTCTAAGCCAGTGTTTCCCAATTACAGTAGAGCATCAATAATCCGGATTAATTGGGACCAGACCCCATCCGGATTATCAAAAAGGCCGGATTTTCGAACAGAACTAAAAAGGCCATTTTATGCCTTAAACATATGCATGTACTGTATATGTAGAAATTTAGCTGTAGAAACTGTGTATGTAGAAACTTAGTTAAAACCGTGAATAATTCACTTTAGTATGTACTATGTAGTTAAAGTACATAATCACAGCAGGTTAATAAAAGCATTAATTCATACTGTGTGAACTTATTACGTAGTACATACTGCACTTTAATGAAACATATGTATGTATGTACATTTACATATGACTGTATGCCTGTATGACTATACTGTACGGACAGACTGTATTCATTTTACTGTACAGTATGTATTTTTTTCGGCCGGATGTAAATCCGGATTATCGACAGTCCGGATTTTTGACGTCTGGATTAATGACGCTCTACTGTATATTTAGTGCCGGAACCCTTTTATATTTTGTACAATAATACGGAACCCCTTCAATATTTGAAGCACACAAAAAAATGCATCGCAGGCAAAAAAATTTATTGGTTCAATTTAAGTACCTTTAAATTAAAGATATGGTATAACAATATATGCTTACACTTATAGTACAGTAGCTCAGGTTAGAGCGTCTAGGTTTAAATGACAGATCTCCAATTCGATCTCCCAGGCCGAGGCGAGAATTTTTTAATTCTTGCTTTCTCTTCAAAAATGGTATATTGAAAGTTATATTTTTCCAGGTAAAAGAGAACTATGCAATTTTTGTGGGCCATGTGAATAAATGCAGCTGCCAATCACACAAACTAAGGGATTCCATACGTCCCGGTTTTACCGGGATTGTCTCGGTTTTCAGAGCTCTATTCCCGTCTTAACAAAGTGGCGTCGGAATGCCTAATGTCCCGATTTTTCAAAATGATAAAATTATTTAGTTCTTAATTATAAGTGCTTACACAAACAAAATGCCTAAGAGAAAATGTACTTTTACTGACAGCTAAATGTACTTTTCTACGATATGCTTAATTAAATGTCGATATATCGGTAATCGAACAATGATATATCGATAATTCAACATCCATAGTAAACAGTCAATATATCGATGTCCCGGTTTTCGTTTTTTAAAAATGGGATCCCTACACAAGCTGTGCAGTAAAAGTGACCAAACATTGTCTCATCCACCAGTTATAATCGTGCCTACAATATTTTAAACTTTTAATGTATACAATTTATTTAATTTTTTTGTTTTTTGCGATGATACGAGATCAGTGCCAGCTCAAGCTAATCTGGCAGGGCACTGTGAAGTGATTTGACACGAATCATTGTACAGTACACCTGTCACGATTGACTTGTGTCAGCCAACTCTTGCAAGCTGTCTTTTAACGTAAGTGTACCCCGTGTTATATTTGTTTTACTTTATATTTACATTGATATCCCCATACATGTGATATGTTTAATTCTCTTTCACAAAATATATTTTGGGATTTTGATTTTCTCAGCAATCAACTTTAGCAACCAATGGAAGCTAATTATAGCAATAAACTTACAAAACTGTAGCATTGTCAATTCTTTAGTGAGATGCTTTAAAAGAAAGTTTTGTTCTAAATAATAAAACAATTTTTTTTAAATGTGCACGTTTCTCACACATTCATGGTTTATAAGTTAAGCGACTGTTTCACAACCTTGCTGTTTATACAGATTATACGATGTTTCTTTTGTTTGGTGAAACTCACTATTGCTTTGTTCCATGTTGCATGTTGCTAATTTACATGTATGTATGAAAGTTATAAAATACTTATATACTCAACTCTAGTTAATCTTCAGGCATGTCTCCATAATAATTTTTTCATCCATTTCTTTCTCATATTAATTTTTCTATAATTAACCATTAATCTGGTTTCGAAAATTTATAATTCAATTAATAATTAGAAATCAAATAAAAAAAATTAATTCAAAATATATTGTATAGTGCATGTAGGGGGGGGGAGAGCAAGGGTGCAGTTTGTCTTGAGCTGGCACTGCCACGAGATTTGACCATCGTTTCACTTAGCTTCAACCTGCACTAACTGCAAGGCCTAAATTAAGGTTATGGATTTCAACATAGGCGATACACTAGATTCGGCAAGGCGGTGCACTAGACCGTGAATCAAGAGAAACAGCGGATGACATGAGTAGCAGTCCTGTAGTGCAAAAACTGTCCGAACCCACTCTTGTAACTAACATAATTATCAACTACCTACACGTTATCAACTATCTTTAGATGGTTTTCACGTTAAAAGCGCTGAAGACGCACAAAGTGAATGCGGCCACAATAAAAGGGTTCTATTGGATACGAATAAATACATAGGTTATTACTTACATTTGCTTAGCGCAAAGCATGTAATGGGGATACCTCAACACCAGTAGTATCTTCTCCACATGGATACTGTACACAACTATTCTTTGTTCAGATTCTTCATATGTTACAAAGTGGTGCTGAATCAACACGGACAATGCTGACTTGACCTTAAAATAAAACAAAAATTTAAATATACTACTGTGTACACACCCTTAAATACTGTATAAATTACTAGCTGCCGTACCCGGCTTCGCTCAGGTTTTGAAATACAGTAGTTATATTTTTTTCTCATTTACAACCTGATAGTAAACAACATTCATTCCTCGTAGTAAACAATTTTCCCGTTTGCAAAGCAGTAGTAGAAGGAGAATTTAAAATTCGCGCTCAAACGAGATCTGGTTGGCCTACTTTTTCCTTTGTCCAAAAATGTCACACTTTAATCCTTTAAGTGGCCTCTAAAAATGTTGCTACCTGGTGGTCA
>JAQIWH010004886.1:0-15859 GCA_034695005.1 Cryptops parisi
CTGCATAAACATAAACTCTAAATATATCTCGACGCCCCGTGGTTATTAACCTACCACGGGGGTTAAGTTCTAGTATACTATATTTAAGCTCGCTGAAAAAACTCGCTAAAGTCGAATAACGCGTTCGACTTCAGCGAGTTTTTTCTTCAACTTAGGCAGAAACTTTCAGAAAAAATTAACCACAAAGTCGAGGATTTAGTTTACCATTTCATGAAAAACAAATCAATAAAAATTGGCATGTGCCAGACGAATTTGTCGACTTGTAAAGTTATCAATTTTTTTTTGCACGCTTTCCCGAAAACAAAACATCAACTCCCCCTTGTACAGGTTTTGACTATAGGTATAGTGTATAGGTACACTCTGATCAACATCCACACTTGAAGAAACAAAAAGATAAAGAAAAAAAAATCATTTAAAGCAATCTTTTTCCGCTTTAACGGAGAACATTATTATGATTTGGTGAGTCGTAAACAGGAAACCGAGAATTATTTATTGCCCATCTCCACAATCACACGGTATTCGAAATAAAACTGCCGGTAATAATCGGTTTCTTCCACTTGACAAAAGAATCAGACATCATTAGCCAAAATGGATTTCTTTAATAATGATTTGCACGCGGCCGGAAAGAGAACACTGCTCATAATATATTTTTTTTTCCTTTATAGCTATTCTTTTTTCCAAATACAACTCCCATTTTCGACGAGTGTCATTCAACTATGACAGTAACAAAACTCGCACCAGTGACATCACAATGAAATCGTTTTTTTCCTCACTCTCTCTCTCTCTCTCTCTCCAACTCGATATCAAAAATCAAGGCAGAATCTCATTACTGGCATCCAACCACATCCGCGTGGTTTTTATGCGGACACCAAAGCGAGCGCCTCTATCTTCAGCTATCGTAACCCCTTCATTAAACACGAGATGATGATACTGGCGGCAGCGTTATGACATTACTGACTGAGCCTTAACGAGCCACATATTTCACACCTCCGACCGCTTCCAATAGACCCTTCACGACAATAACAATAAAAAAAAAACCTATTTTTTTTTCATGTTTGTGAAATTGCCATTATCAATTTAAGTATAATATTCTAGACAAAAAAAAGTAATGTAATGTAAAGGATTCAATATCTAGCTAAAGACGTCCAAGAAAGAAAAGAGTACTTTCTATTGCACTTGAAGAAAACAAGAAAAAGTTATGCTAAAAGTGTTGGTCTTGTCATTGGGTTATACTGTGCATTGCATGACATTAACTTTTTTATTTAACACAAATCTTCCGCAACCGGCAAATGATTTTCCAAATAATTTTCAGTCATGCTTATGGATAATCGAATTCTACTGTATGTTGCTTGTTTTTTAATTAAAAGGGTTTCTGGCAATATAATGATAAGCCACATTTTAAAATTGTTCAGTTTTTCTGGTGAAATTCTATAGACCGAGTACGGTACCATACTGGTGATTCTCTATTTGTAATATGCTGCCGTTATCTAGAAACTCCAGGGGTAAAGCAACAAGCTAGAAACAGTACTGAGGGACAGTTTGATGTAAAAATGTCAGTTTTGGAAAAAATGAGGCTTATCATTATATTGCCCGGAGCACTTCAATTCAACCGACAAATAGATGGGAATCACATCATCGAAATGTATAACATCAATTGAATTCACCGGACATTTTAACAGATCTGGTTTATAGCTGCATAAGAAATGGCACTAATTTATAACTAAAAAAAAGTTATTTTCTTACTGATTCTTTTTTCTGTTTTCTTATAGTCAACTTTACTTTACGCGACGATTTTTTGGAACCAACACAATGGATTGCTAGCTATACATACAGTAGGCTACCTACTACAACAAAGAAAAAAGTCAATGTTATGTAAGTTATTCTTGAAGTCATAGCATGATATTTTTTTGTGTGTGTACCAATTTGGAAAAAAAAAATGTCTTGAAAACTTCAATGCACATTGCATACATTTTTTTGCTGAAACTCCAATCCAAATAAATATATGTACTGTGGCATGTTGAGACCTACTGTACCAGTTGAAGATTTAACAATAATTTGACAAAATAAACATTACTCTCCTGTGTGAAAACGTCTGTATTTATGGGGTTCGATGGTGAATTTGGCTCAACTTTTCCTGGGATTTTCTTCGATCCCATTCTAATCAATGAGTGATTAATGGAATTAAGTAAAATGCCATTGCCCTAGTTGCTAAGCGTTTTGTTTTGTCCTCATACATGATGTATGTGCATTTGAGAGAACTTGCTGGGCTGGCCCGCGCGACCCGATTCTCACGGACTGATGATAAAAAAAAAAGTGTGTGTGGTGCCAGCTACGATTTTTACTCTTCCCACACTCGAGTGATCTGCATTTCGAGAAATTCGGTCACTTTTCAACTCCTAAATTCTTGAACGATGATAAGGTATAAGTCGAGTGGTCCCCTCCCTCTCTTGTATTACCGTTTTCTATTTCCAACTACTACTGCTGCTGTGATTAGTTTTTCGTTTGTATGTGGGTTTGTTTCACTTGAATGATCCTGCAGGTGAAAATCGATAATGAAGTGATTCCGTTGTGCATTAAACTTAACTAATCGTCTGTCAATTAGATGACAAGTTATCGACAAACGAGGATACGTATCGCTACGAGAATGACAGCAGATAATTGATAACTCCCAGGCTTTTTATTTTACAGCAGGAATATGTTTTTATAACGTACCGGTACTCCAACTGAAGATGAAGTCGCACACATGGGTTGTTTTAAACTTAATTATCTGCATTTCAACCAAATAAATACTACTTTTAGAGTCGAGCTATGGAAGTTTACAGATACAGTCGATTGTCATACGAATTCATCGAGCTATGAAAGTTTACAGATACAGTCGATTGTCATACGAATTCATTTAGTAGCCTACACATACGAGTTTCATAATGGGGAAAACTCGTTGTATGAACAGCATTTACCACATAAAGTGACTAATTCGTGAAAAATTTTCAGTCTCAATCTTGACATTTATCATAATACAAATTTTAAACCCAGTACACACAGTAAACGTAGATATAGTTGACTACAAGCGTTGACTCTAGTTTCACCGATCGATGTTCATTGTCGGATTTTTTCTCGTTATGTGACGTGCAATTTTACTGTTGAGACGTTTACTCTTACTCTTGTTTAAAATACCGTTTTAAAAGTAGCTCGTTGTAATGATGTTTTACTCATCTTTAAATAAATTTCGTTTGAATTAATCAATTCATCATTTGATGGAAAAAGTTTTGTGTTTCCATTACCATGTTGTAACAAGTTGTTGTCTACATATACTGTGTTGGTTAAGCTTTCCAATCAACTGTGAGAAAGAAATGGTAGAAGGGGGAGGGTGTATTTTTGTTGTTGCCATCTTCTCTCTCCGGGGGTGCTGACAAGTCATTAGGAACCATTAAATGTTTTGAAGAAACTTGAAGCCTCAAGGTGAGAAGAGCGAATCGTTGTTAAATGAGCTTAAGTTCGATCAAATCAAAAGTCACAAAACAGTTCGGATGGTGAAGCAAGTCCAGTCGTCAGCAATTTCAATTTCAACTTTGTTGGTGATTTTGCAAAACTATCACTTCGTCCTCCTCCCTACCCTGACACTGAAATCTGATTGTGGGAGTAGTTCGGTGTAGGAGACTCGACTGTATGCCCATAAAATGGTGATATTGCACTTTTATGTATAAACATTTTCTTCTTCAAGTTAAAGAAGTTCTGCTGTAGTTATAGAATTAAAAGGCTTCGGGCAATATAGCGATAAGCCACACTTCTTCCAAAAATGACCTTTTTACATCAAACTGTCCCTTAGTACTGATTCTAGTTTACTTTACCAGTTTCTGGATTTCATAGAAACTGGTAATCTGGATTACATAGAAACTGGCAAAGAGAATCACTGTTGCTCAGTAAGGTACTCTATGAAGTTTACCAGAAAAACGGTTCTTCTGAACAATTTGAAATATGTGGCTTCTCAATATATTGCCTGAAGCCCTTCAAATTTATGGTTATGGAAATTTTAGTTCATTTGTGTAATGTTTAACTACCAATTACCATCAAAAGTTATGTTCACTTTACTAGAGTAACTTACCCGAAAACTAGAGGTATAAAGATTACCATAATACATACAGTAGGCTATACTACACACTTTAAGTTTATGAAATTTCAATTATGTGAATTTTCCTCAACATACTTGTATATTCGATTTCACCTTAACATTTTGCATTTTAAGTGAGGTTTCATTACTTGATGTGATGTATGGATTCAGTTATTAAAGTCCCCTATTGAGAGTTTTCTTTGTAATGAAGTTCTGCATTTTACACACACCCTTTATAAATCTCATATATAGTAGCCCTCACTTCGTATAACGTTGTTCCGTATTGAACTCTTGTTAGAAAAACTAACGGTGTAACTGACCTTTAGTAATCAAAATTCAAAATTCGGTAGGTTACCCCCAAACAACAACAACAAAAAAAAATTAAATACACACCAAAAAAAAAATCATCAAGAAAACAGAACAAAGCCGAAAAAAACCCGCCTAACAACGATGGGTGATTCCAAGATTTATTATACGCGTCCTGATAACATAAACAGATATTTCCTTTAGTATTGTAAGATTGACGGAACATGCAATCCATCAAAACCGAATCTGAGATGCACAAAAGGGGACTAAAATTATAGGGCTCGAGGATCCAAAGGTCAAATTCTTCGAAAAAATAATAAATGATCCGAGAAGCTCAACCAGCATTTTGCTAAAACACCTCATTTTCATACTTCCACCACCCCCACCCTCATCCAGCGGAGTTGTACACCACATTTCATAAACTTTATCGCTTAATTCTGTGAGAACATTCCATGCGTTTTCAGCCACCAGAAAAATTAATCTATTTATACGCCGCTTATTGTGATCGCATTGGCCTTGATAATCAATAAAAATACGTGGGTGATGGTAATAACCGATTAAACAAGAGGACGATTCTTCAACATTGTATATTGATTGTACAGTGAAAACTTATAGAATGGCAACTCGAACATTGTAAAATACAGTAGTTCGTCCAAAAATCACAGGTAGGTATTTGGTTTTGAGAGGCGCATCAACTGCCAAAAATCACATCCTTAGTTTTCAAATGTTATAAATACTGTGTAGTGATCATGATCTTTCAGGATATTGATCAGTAAACAGACCTGTCAATCAAGATCTTTTCTTATATAGGGTGAAACAAAAGTTGCATTAAAGTTGAACAAGTTAATTTTGTATTTAATATTAATAAGGCCACGTAATAAGACATTTTATGTTCTACTGTGTTATAACATGCTATTCTTTATTACTAGCATTGAACCTTCGAATTTAGAGTTTGTTTAATTGATGGTCTTAATCACTAGCGTCTCAAAACAGAAGGGCAGCTAACCCATAAGTAACCAAATTTTTATATAATAGTAGAGCAAAATTGTAATAAAAAATTGAAAAATTACAATAAACCCTTTCCCTATCAAAGCTTTTTTTTTTACCACATTACAATTTTTAAGTTAGTCTATACATGGGATGAATAATTTTTAGTTCATATTGTTCACTCAACTCACTTTTCCATAAAAATCCAGCTTCAAAAAAATAAATTTATATTAAAAAAAAAATCATCATTATAAAACTACTCACCTCTTTGTGCCGAATTTCTTATGGAAAACCATATATATGTAAAAAAAAAATATAAAAATAAAAAAACTTAAAAAAACTTGTGCTTTGTCCTGTATGAGGGTCTTGGCATTTTTGAAGAGGCAATTCATGGATCAACTGATCTTTTGATCCGAGCGCTCGAGACACAACAAATTCATAACTTCCTCGGGGTGCATTCGGGGGAAGAAAATAAATTCGACGAGTCAATGTCACCGGATGGGAATCGTAAACAAAAGGAATTTTTCGTTCCCTCGTGAAACAACAGCACTTCATAGCATTGATGTAATGAAATGCGCAATGAACCATCTTAGCCCATCAAGTAGCATCAACAACAACAACCCCAACTCTCGTCAATTTTTATCTCCCACTTTTGTTATCAAAGATGAAGAGGAGAACACACACAAAAAAAAACTATTGGCCTCAAACAAGAGTTCTAATGGGTGGTCCACAAAAAATTAAGAAATTAAATAAAAATATTGAAAATCAAAATACAATGTGAGCTGGGGTAGCTAAATTTCGATAATTGTTAGGATAGGTTATAAAAGTGTGTCAACATCTATTGCAATATGGGAACAATGTTCTTGATATTAGGCTACACAAAAAGATAGGTGTGTGAAAAAATAAGGATATAACGATTTATAAATTACCGGTATTTTAGTAGCTATTCCAAAGTATAACTTGCTTATTATATACAAAAATTGAACTTTCATATGAAGCAGCAACAAGTTTTGTATCAAGTTGTAATATGAAAAGGTAAAATCTATGGATCATACAGCTATAGGCAATGCTACATTGATAAAGAAGAAACACTGGAACCCACGTAAGACGTTTTTGAAAGAACCATAAAAATCACTTCCTGAAAATGTTCTTGAAGATGTCAACTAACCAAATAAATTAGTTTATTTGTTTATATTTCTCGTATTCCATAGTTTGGTATTTAATGGGTTAAATGCGAACGCAAACAACATAATGCCGAATATTACACTGAAATTGTTAAGTTTAACCATCCTTAATTAAAAATCTTTTTCACCTATAGACACTGCGAACATCATACAAAATACAGTACGGTATGTTCAAAAAATTAATGTCGATTCTCCATATTTTTTGCTGAGAACTTATCCATTCTCAGTGGCTTTAATTTCGCTATCAATAAAGTTACGCGTTTATGATAAGTGTTAATACAAAATCTGTGTTGTGTTTTATCATTCAGTACTGTCTACTCCTACTGTGTAGCCTACTGTACCTTGAATAAATACACCTATGATTTGGAGCCAGTATGAAGCAAAGGGGGGGGGGGAAACAATTGCCCACCTTTTGCGAGATGGAAAACATTATTGAAATCCTCAAATTAAACAAATCTACAAATATAATTGATACATTAGGCCTACAATCTACATTCCACCAAGACTGGCTTTATTATACTGTAACTAAGTAGCCTAATAAGTCTTTATTGAGTGAAAATAAATAAATTTGTAAAGATAAACCTTTGCCCACCTTTGCTTACGATTGCCACATCCATAGTTGTAACAAACTAATTATAACTTGTAGAATTCTAACTTAATAAGAAACGTCTTTAACGTAAAAATCTCTACTTAACCGGAATTAAAATACGTTATATTTCGGCGTAAAAATTCGTAATTTGGATTTCGATTAACGATTTTGATGTCCCATGGCTAATAATATACTGTATATTATTAACCATGGATGTCCTAAACGAGAAAGCGTCTAAGTTGTATCATCTGTTAATCGGATTTCACAGCATAGTGTGTGACAATGTGAAATGTAACATTAACATTCATTGTGAAATTCATATTAATTAGGTTGGAAACTAGACATCACTCGACCCTGAAACCGGCACTTAAGAAATAAACAATTTTGAATGCATAATAAGGACGTATAAAGATCTATGCCCCAAACTGAGATTAAACCAGAAATCTGTTTCATAATTCCATTGTAGAGGGCTTGGACTCTAGGCGTACATGAGAAATCTTTGGGTCGATCCCAGGCTGAACAAAGATTTTTCATCTTTGCTTTGATATTCAAAACTAATCTTATACAGTAGTTTTGAATACCAAACTTTTAATACTTTATATTAGCTTCATTTGTGAGTTTGTAAATGAGTGAGTGAACTGGAAATTGAACGTATACTGTCATCTACAATCGTTTATGAAAATATACTGTATAGTTCAATGTACAAAAAAAAGCATAAAACGAGAACCGCATAAAGTAGCCTACATTGTAAAAATATCGCATATATAAATAAATAAATCTAAAATTGCAGAAATCAAAAATAGAATTACTCAAAACTAATATCGCATCGCATGAATTTAATTTTGCACAAATTGAAAATCGCATTCATCAAAATAGGCATAAATCAAAAATAGATTTTTTGCATTATGTACATATTTGTATTTGACAGTAGGCTATATGAAGAGTACTTTGCTTAGAAAAAGCATTTTTAAAGTAGGCTACTTGCGTTACACTAGTTTCACAATTGAAGGGTCTGGTGAAAGAGGGTGGAAATTTGGTCAAAAATTACCTAGAAGCATTTTCGAATTGTTAGGTGCTACCTTCCTAATGCATAATTATGAGCAAAACAACAGTACAGTATGTGCAAAGATATTAGTGCAAGAAGTGTGAATAGACAGCAAGGCACGTTCGTGTTTTTCTCAAAATTGCAAAAATGTTACTTACACCCTTTTACACCAGGTCCTTCAATTATATTAATTCTACAGTTTTTAGTGAGGTGACCCGGGTTCGATCCCAGGCTGCGGCGAGAATGTTTTAATCTTTATTCAAAATTAATAGTTATACGAAATAAAAACCATCCCGTCATTTTGACAGCCTGTATACTAGTAGTTAATACCTCACCATCTAAACTAACACACTTTACACACAAAATAAAACAAAAACCAATCTTGACAACCCTTGATTTTTGAACCAGTCTCTATTGTTGTGATTAGTGATTTTCAATAGTTCAAAAAGAATTACAAGAGGTGAAATTATCTTCACACTTAGCCACCCAACGGATCCGCTCAGCTTCATTACGCGAAGAAAATTCCAAATAGGTGTTCCGTAATCTGACATCAGCTTGAACCGGATTAAAAAAAATACCTCTTTAATTTTCAAGCCGTTCGCATTTCTAGCTAATATTCATAATTCATAATTTCAGAAGAGGGGAAAAGTGTGTGTATGTGTGTGTGAGAGGAGGGGTGGAAGATGCAATGAAACCACTCAGTGGGGAGTAAGGTCAAGAAAATGCTTCTTCGTCTTGATGCACACTCACTCTCGAAGTTCATTAATCGACTGGCCAAAAAATTTGATTCCTACTTTCTCTCTGTAATTACACGCCTTTCTCTTCAATGGTCTCGTTTAGTCAAACCTCACACACAACACATATTACACGATTAAAAAAAAAAAAATTTCCAACCCCCCTCCTACCAACGAAATTTTTTAGAGGAAAATTACAAGTTCTTTTCTAGCAAAATAAAACGTTTCCAAACAGAATCACTATAGTTTACGCAGTTAACTCTAATTTGAAACCAGAAAAATGGAAACTTTTTTTTATCTTACATCCGATACAGAACTAAACTATGTATATAAAAAAACGCAGGTATAGCAATAAGTGGACATAAATCAAGTTAAATCGCTTCGGAAGAAAAAGTAACATCTGTTGTTTAAATGGTAATAGCTATCGTTTGGCTGGTTCGAACAACATTTCAGGTTAATCAATTCCGACTCTTTCGACCAATACCAACTTTCAAGTTCTGAGAGACCGTAGGTTAAGAATCGATTTATATGACAATGGCATGCATAACTGAAACCAAGTGTCCTTTTTTGTGTGTCCCCAACATCTTTCCCAGGACTGAAGTTCATGAATTATGGAGATCCTCGCTTAACATCTTATCAATTTCGGTAGCTGTAAAAACCCGTGAATTGTCAACTTGTTTAACCTTTATCTACAACTTTACCAACTTACTTTTCTACAAATACTGTACCAAAAAAAAAGGTGCTCTTATACAACAATCGATCACCGAAACCACCAGAGTTAAAAAATATCAATTTAATTTTTACATATTTGTCAGACCAGTGAGAAATTTGTTTTTAAATTTTAAAAAAAACAAAACCCTTAACTAGATAGCCCAAAAGTAGGAGATTGTTGTAAATATATACTATCCTACCCAGGAAGGAGAATATTTTTATTGATGTTTTGTTATTCTTTCTGAGCGGTTTGAAACACTCTGTACGTACATCAAGAAACTAGAATCATGCTATTAATTTTCAGGAAACAAAATACAATATAAAACGATAGAAAAAACAAAAATACAAAAAAACATAAAAAAATCCCAAAACAAAAAAAAAGAAGCTTGAACTAAATTGATCTAAAATTCGTTTGCATATATACATATGAAAATACGATATTATCGATTATCCGACCTAAACGAGACTGAAAAACAGTCGCATAAGTGAAATGTTGAATAATAGGAATAACTTGATTGACAAAATAAAAACTTAATCGTCAAAGGCTATCTCTCACACAGTAACAAGACCAACACAATCATAATTTTTTGTCGTTTTCTCATAAACGTTTGGTCGTCTTTGTCTTCAGGTGCAATCCATTACAGTACCTGTACGTACTTGGTTTCTTTTTCATTGGACATGTTTATAAAACGTATTGTTTCTGTTTTTAAAGTATTATAACTATTATCTTAGTGCTATTACTGCTTAATAAAGTATTAAACAAGTAACTTCGAACAAGCCCAATGCTTAGTGAACCCGAATATACCGTAGACGACATGTCATGTCGGGTCTGTAGGCCTACTGTAAGATTGCTAAAACTATCACCCTGTTTTAAAATCATTATAAGCAAGAAATAATTTTGATATACCGGTACAACAAAAAAAATCGGTGTGTGATGGTTGATTAAACTTGTAAGTCGCGTAACCTTTTTTTCTATTGGGTTTCAAAGAGTTGTTCTTATCAAACACGTCCATCGGTTTCAACCGATTCGAATCATCAACAGTGAAGAATAGCCCCAAAAAAATAAAGCAGTTGGTAGTTTCATGTAGTCGAAATGACCAGGGGCCAATTGATAATGTCACCAGCCCGTCACGGGTGTAATCCTTCCCACGTGCGATGACACCTGTCAAGGGATCTGATCGCACTAACCATCACTGAGCAGTGAAAAGCAAACCCACACTACTTCTGTAAGCTTTCAGCACGAGAAAGACCAACTTGACAGCGAGAGATTTATGCCAATTGTTTCGTTGAATTACACGCTTTTTGAAAAAAAAAATGTCCTCCTTGCAGAATGAAATCAAAAAGCGGCGATAAAACAAACTTCACAACCGTGATACACAATTCTGCTAACTCTTTACACAGTTTCTCTAAAAAACACCAACATAAAACTATCATTATTGAATTATTTTAGAAAGCAAGGATAAAATTAAACCTCGATTTAAGATTCAAAATTATTGATTTAAGATGTCATTACTTTGGGGGTCGAATGCGCAGTGTTAGTGTTTTCAAATTTAATTAAAATCTATGGTATTTTAACCGAGAGGCCGCTTTTAGCAGCTAGTGGTTAGACATAAGGTTGTTTTTAACTGACATAATTAGTGTCTACGGGGTATAGATACCAGGTTAAAAAATACAACACTGAATCATTAATCATAAAATTAATACGTTTTGTTTGTTTTACCTAAACTTGAACTTATACCCTACTAGCACCACAAGCGGCCTCTCTGTCAACAAAAAGTACACAAATTGTTAAATGAGTTATACAAATTTTTCTTTGTACATCTGGAAAAATATGACAAGTAGGATAATGTGCAGTAAACATATAAAAATTTATTGATAAAATCAAAAGCTTTATGTGAAAGGTCAATAGATGTTTCGCATTCTAATTTCAGTTTGTTTAAACCCTCCTCGTATTTTTAATCAAATTTATTTAACTTTCTTCACTTTTGAGTGAAATCGTCGAAAGATTTCCAAAAACTAAAAGCACGATGGCGTTTTCTCATTAATTTGAAATACGATCGTTTCTATGAATAAAGGTTTTCGTGAGACATGATAGCACGATGTTACTATGAGATATTTTGTTTTCATAGTTATTCATAATAAAAATGTTTATTTTAACAATAATAATATAAAAAACTCAAAAGCTGCTTTTTACCATCTACTGGTACTGTATTTATTGGGAATTTGCTTTAAATTTTTGTTTCAGCTAAATTTAAGAAAAAAATAGTTTTTAAAATAATGCTCAAACTTTGGACCACCCTGTATAGCTAAAAGAAGGGTTTAGAAACCCAAATCCCATATTATTCGTTGCAAGTACACTATTCAATTTAGTCAAATTTTGGTTAATGTTTGCAAAGTAGGCCTACATACGTCCTCTAATAACTTGTTACAATTATCAACTATTAAAAATTATCAAATCACCAAAAAAATTCTCACGATTTTTTTAATGTTAATATTCCTTAAGAATCGCTCGAACTTAATTAGTTCCTTGATATACAAAAAAAGAAAATAATTTATCATTATTTCATACATATTTGATCACAAAAATAAATAGTAATAACTAATAATAGTGTTAAATTATTTTTCAGTGACAAAAAACTAGTGAAAAATGCCATTTGATGAAATTAAAACCTACAGGTACTGAAAATGAGGTAAAATAAGAGATATCTATCTACCTCGACTCGAAACACGCTTTGAATAAAAGTGAATTGTTTTTTGAAGCAAACAATATTAAGAAAGAGAAACAAAAAGCATTACATACATGACGTAACGTTAAAACAGTTCACATTTGTTAACGTTTGCTTGGTATTGTAGCTTAACTTGGTTATAAAAACGCAATGTCGGTGTAATACTAAAGCAAACACCTAAACCACAATGGACACCAATCGTAACACAAGTTCATGCAAAATCTCACCTTAACTGATCACAACAAATCACAAATTCTTCATTCACTTCACAGACACATATCCTTCCTTCCACAGCTTTTACGAAAAACAAAGTGTTACCACATGTCATACTTTGAAGCATACTAAAATCTCTCCACCATGCAAACTCCATTGTCATCTAACTTGGAAATCAAGTTCAATGGGGTTTCCCTTCCATCCAGGATGTTATGCTGAAATCAGATGCAAAGAAGAAGAACAAGAAAAAAAAAGGCAACTGAGTTAGTGTCAAGGTTCCAGGAACCGTAGTTTTATTACACGACTTGTGATATCAATCGACGAAAGGTCGTTTTAATAATGAATTTTGAAGACTTTTTTTAAACCGATCGAATATCCGTCTTTTGTTTGACGGCCACTAATGCACAAAAAATTCTTGATAATAAAAGTAAACCTAAACATAAAATGGAAAAACTACGGTGCCAATTCTTTTCAAATGATTGAAATATATTACGAGGTTACACCAGAACTGGTTCGATGAATCGGAGAAGTTTTAAAATAGTTTATCCCATAAAACTATATTTCTACTAATAGGTGGTTATCATAACCCGTTGAGCTTTAGTGCACACTGTGAGAAGGTATTCTATGTGTTCGGTTAGCCCGGTGGGCTAATGCGCTATTTTCTGGTAAGGTTCAGTCTATAATTGTCTTCTTGGGTGTTGGGTTCGAATCCTGCCATTCTCAATATTTCCAAAACGGTTTTTTTTTTCAATGCCAATTTCGGTGACAGACATACAAACATACAAACCAAGCAAATTATATTGTAAGCTGCTGAAGTAATTATTACTAAATTACTAATTAATAATGTTACGGTTTGAAAAACATGTCATATCTATATCATGGAGTTATAACTCCATGGTTATATAAATGTCAAAAAAAAACATTAAAGTAAAAAAACTTCAAGTCATGGTTCACATATTTATCTTTGTACTGTATGAACTTTACAATATCATTAGTACACATGCATGTATACAGTAGAACAGTTTACTGCTCTACAATATACACACGGTTTAAGTTGATTCATTGATTTTGTTTTGAACAAAATTTTCAAACAGACAATTTGAACTAAATCATTTGATGAGACGTAGTTTGTTTTCGTAGTTTATTTGAAATGAATTCACTATGTTATGAAGAATTTAGCTTGTAAACGTGCTTTTCGCACTGAGCGCAGTACGTTTTGAACAATATTTAATATTTTCAAAACATAGCGTGTCGATTATCCGAACTAGTTGTGAGCCAATGGTGTTCACAAAACCGATTTGTTAACCATTATCGGACATTAATAGCTTATGAGCATCTATGAAAGTAAGTTTAAG
This sequence comes from Cryptops parisi, assembly GCA_034695005.1. Taxonomy (NCBI): domain Eukaryota; kingdom Metazoa; phylum Arthropoda; class Chilopoda; order Scolopendromorpha; family Cryptopidae; genus Cryptops; species Cryptops parisi. Next base: position 13,959 of record JAQIWH010004886.1, read on the forward strand.
GAATTCATTTGACTGTTACCGTTGTTAAACTTAATTTTATCTTTATTTGCAAAACGATAACTATTGCGGTGCGACAGTTTCAGATACACACAAGGGACAAAACCAGTGTTCGTAGACTTTTTATTGACTTATTATCCACCCAACTAAACTATTGTTCGGCTAGCTGCAAGCCAGTTTTTTGCAATATCCTGTTCAAAGTTTTGTTTACTTTCTAAACTTACAATTTTTTTTACATAAGTATGCACCTCCTAAAGAAAATTTCCATCTCAGCCAATTTTTTATAGCTTTGTTCATTACGCTGTTTAGAATGCTTCTCATCTTCAAAACGTAATTACAGAAAAAGTTTCCAAGCCTCTAAAGAAACATCCTCTTGGGAGAAAGAAAATCCTTTAGTGCTGATTGGCTGTTTTGCTGTCAGATGGATCAATTATCGCCAGGATACGTACTGTACACCTGTCGGGAGAGGGGTTTGTGGGAGAGATTAAAGAAGGTTTGAGTTACGGGCCTCCAGCTCGTATGAAGTCATAGGCGGGCTCAAAGAGACACTCATCAGCGTCGCTTAGGCCGCAATACAAACATGGCTGCTTATTAAGAATCCATATTTCAGCAAATTTTGACTTGATTAGCTCACGCGTTTGGCCCGTCGAGGTCGGCAAAGCGAAATTTACAAGCTGGATAAACACCGACTTTGTAGTGAAATTGACTTTATCCGATAAAGAATTTTTCGGCAGAAAGCTCGATCATGTCAAGTAATTATGGATGTAATGGTTATATTTTTCCAGCCAATTAGCTAATGAGGGAGGGAAGGGGTCATCTATCTTGGCCTCAATGCTTGGCGACCCCCCAATCACTTCACGGTTTAATCATTTTTTGATTTATACCAGATGCAAGGCATGAAGCGTGGTGGTAATTGAGCACTTGTCCATGGGAAAGGCTTCCAAATTTTCCATATTAAAATTCTATACTTTGGCAGAACTGCATCTCCATTAATTGCACAATTTTCCAGCACATTGCTTAGCCAAATTTCCAATTCTGTGGGTGGGAAAAGTCTCATAGTTCGTGACCATTTGGTGTTTCTGGTTCACTGCTATAACTTGTAACTCATCAACTTGTACGAGCATTCCAAACAAAAAATTGCAGTAACTACTCACAGTTTGAGTGACTCGCTTACGTCACAATATATAAGGGTATGGTTAAACCAGCTACAGTGAATTTTGAAAACCGTTTTCCATGGAAAAAATGATGAACGCAGCATTGCAATGACGGAATTTTACTTATACGATATTAAACTGTTTGCAATGATGACCAATAAATGATAGCTGTAAACATGATTAACCCAATTTTATATTATACATGTAGGCCTACTCAAATAAAGCTAAGTCTTTCATCGCTCTGCTATATTTGCATGGAATAAAAATAGGCTTACTTCCATTGCTATTAACAAAAATTTTGTTCTAAAAGTGAATGATCGTCAATGTGTATTATACTATTTCTTTCAGATTTCATTTCCTACACTTAACATACATTTCTATCATTTAAAATACTGAAAGTACTGTATCCTGTATATTGAAAATAATGTACACTCAAGCAGTTTTGAACTTTATGAAGTTGCCTGTATGCGTACATCAAGTATTATCGTAAAAAATATTCACAACAAAACAAAACAAAAACGATTCATTTAACTTAATACTGATCAGGTAAACACCTTACGTCTACGTTTTACAAGACAGGCTTTTTCAAAGATATAAAATATTAATACAAACGAGAATGAAAAAAACAAAGACATTTAACCATCTTCACTAAAATCAATTTCTGTCTGTTTCTTTTTTAAAGGCTTTTATTCAGTTCACTCTGTGTGTTACACTCAAAATGTTCGTAAATTGGAAGCTATTTTTGACCTA
>JAQIWH010004887.1:0-15855 GCA_034695005.1 Cryptops parisi
GGTAAATCACCCTGGTAAACAAGACATGTAACACGAGCAAATGATCCCTCCATCCCACTCTCTTCTTGAAATGAGAATGGTGTTATTTTCGGTGCCACTAGAAATAAGCAATAGAATTTTGAAGTTAAGTTCTTACATCTTTAAAATTAACATAAATTATTAGTGATGTTTGTGGTTAACTCCAGAGTTGATCTATGAAATAAGCATGCAAAATTAGAAAGACTGGTTGTCTTGAGTAAACCAGTAAGTAAAGTTTTCACGCCATGATTCTGCTTTTTTGATGACACATTGAGAATGAAAGGTGTTTGTGCTTCTAGTCAGTATGTTTTTCAGGCTAGTACGTATATCTGGATAGAGATTAAGGCTTTTGTAAAAAGAAAGTTCATGGAATTAGGTTCTGGAAAAAAAAATTGAAACGTATGTTCGACTCATTTTTTTCAAAGGATCCAAGATTCTTCTTATTTAAAATCTGCAAAATTGGTAAAAAAAAAAAACGTTAGATTGGTTCATTGCAGTGTTGACAGTTGTCACTACATTGAACCTTGATTTATACAAATGTGATTTTCAATATGCATTTTTACAAGGGATTGAAACTTCTTTCAAATTTAGCATTGTGATTTTTCAAAGTTTCAATAAGAACGATTTATTTGTTTCACATTTTTTACAGTTATTCGTAATGCAATTAGATGTTGTAAAATTTTTATTTAACTCAGATTTGTATATCTTGATGCCAAAATTTTACCGCACACAATTAGTGGTTGTCTTTGCATGGTTGGGTGTTAGACACTTAGCATAAACATTAAATTAAATCTCACCCAATAACTGTTCTTCCTAAAACAGTTTGTGCTGTATAAATTTAATTGTAGTTTTCATTTCGACGCAGTCAGTTGATGAAAGTTGTTTTGTAAGTTAGTAAACTACGGTAGGTTTCTTGAAAGGTAAACAATCACACTAACGGTCTGGTCTTACCACAGAGTTCACTAGCTTATGAATGAAGTATTTATCTTAAATACTGTTAAAACATCTACTAATACATTCAGCTATGAAATTTCTGGAATCCGATTAGCCTAATCAAACTCCACCTAAACATTAACATACAGTAAATAATATCACATATATCTAGAAATCCTATTACCGTATACTAGGAGCTCTGCCCTATGACTCACACTGGCTGCCTGATTGCTGACCAAGCAAGTATAATTCCCAGTATGCAAAGATGACACACTTTCAATGCTTAGGGAACTGGCATGACCATCAATGTTTCGAGTATTGATTCCTAATGACTCGTCGATGGGTTGGTTATCTTTGAGCCAAGTGAAATTCAAGGGAGCGTCGCCTTTATTGACTCCACATAAAATATGAGCTCTCATTCCTTTGAAAAAATGATCGTCTTGGAAGGAGAAGGGAATGATCTTAGGTGGCACTGCAAAACAAAACAAAGAAAAATGATTACCATTAACAGAGAGTGGGGCAGTGTAAGATATACTGGCAGCAGCATTGGTTGCAGTGCATGTATAGGCTCCATTGTGTCGTGGATTGATGCTTAAGATGGTCAACATGCTGGAATATTCATCGAGTTCACGTGTCGTGATTCCGCTATCAATGATATTTTTGCCGTCTTTTGTCCATTGAATGGTTAGTGGTAAATCGCCTTCATTTACGACACACTGAATACGGGCACGCATTCCTTCTCGAACTATGTCTTCTTGGAAGTAAAAAGGTGTGATCTTTGGAGAGACTAAGTGAGATGAAATTGACATTTGAGTAAATTTAAAAAGTTAAACACAGATTTATAGTGTTCAGTCTTGAAACATTGGGTCTGTTACACAGCTTTGAAACACATTTTTAGGTATGGTGTATAATAATTGTAATGTAACCGCAACGTGCAAATAATTTATAGCCTATCCTTCTCCATCACAGAATGAGCTGTCTACCTGCTACATTTTTTGATGATCTGAAAGTTTATATCAGTATGGTTTTCTTTGTTCTCTGATTTTCAATATGTCTAGTACTAGGTCGCTCATTAAATTCTTTTTTCAACTTTTTAATGTTCAAATGTTCTTCAAATGTTCTTAAGTTTATTCTTGTGGGTTGGTCTAGGTCGAAACACCGGACGGTTCAAAATATGAACAGTTCAAAATACTGACATTTCAAACTATCGACACTTCAAAATACCAACAGTTCCGAATTTTAATGTCAATGCCACAAATCAAAAACCTAACCTCTCCTTTATCAGCGCCAAGTAATGACAATTTCTAAAATGAGACTTTATTATTAGTCATCACAAATAGACCAAGGCATGCGTAATTACCCTCATCCACTTAATTACCTCAAAATCAAAACTAATTTGATTACATCTTCTAACACTAAAGAAATGTATACCTACAGTATCTATACACTTAGGCTAGGCTGCCTAGATATGTTAATTCATTTGCATTGAAACGCTTTCCTTTGAATAATTTTAATAATTGACATTTACTACCCATCGTTTGTATTGCCTCTTATGAGACATGAATTTTCTAAAATTAAAATAAAAATAAAATCAAACCTAACCTAACTTAAAGTTAAATGACCAAATGGAAGATAAAATTGGAAGATAGAATTGTATTTTGAATATCGGTATTTAAAACTGTCGGTATTTCGATTGTCGGTATTTTTAAATGTCGGTATTATGATTGTCGGTATAACGACCAGGACCGGATTTTTGTACATTTGAATGTAAACGTTCATATGGAGGTACAACAATTTATGGCATGTTCTTTATGCTGTCATTTTGGAAGAGAACATCTTGGAACCAGAATCGTGTGCCACCCCAGATTGTGTATAGTCTCCGCTGTTCCGAATGACTGCTTGTCTATGGTGCGAAAGGTCTTGAATGTTCCGCAGTACGCCATGTTTGTTGAGCTGTCGAATTACTCGGGTCACATCCCAATGACCCGTAACGGGGTGCCACGAAGCTATTTTTTTTTTCAACTTTGGGAACACACAACAGTCGGGTGGACTGATTTCAGGATTGAGTGGTGGGTGGGAAAAGGTTTTCCACCCATATGTCGACGAAAGTTTTTATACCCCGCTGTGCTGTGGCAAGAGGCATTGTCATGAAGCTAAATCATTCCCGCCTCCAACATCTTGGGCCTATTTTTGCGAATTTTCAGTTATTTTGTTTTCAGAAATTCACAATAATACAAGTATCATCTATAGCCCTGGTCTCAAGTCACCCGACTTTGTTAAAATATAAGCTCCGTGGCATTCGCTACGGGTCACTGGAAGAACTGCCATTGGATGTAAGCCGAATAATTCGACGGCGTAACAAAGATGGCGTACTGCGGGACATCCAGGACATCCCGCACCATAGACAAGCAGTCATTACGAAGAGGATATTACGTTATCGTCCTTACTGAATGATGATAACGAATTTTTTCCATTACTTCATGCTTTCCTAAAAAAAACGAGCTGTATGCCCATGAAATGACGGGAGGCAATTGATTCAATTCATGAACATAATTCATGGATTTAACTCCTGTTGCTCACGTTAGTTATTGTTTTACCTCACGTTGCTTCGCAACATTAGTGTTTTTTGTTCACTTAATCGCGTTAGTTACTGCTTATGTTTGTGTTGGTATGGTAACAAATACATTATGGTTACGTTTGTATTTAGTTGTTATCATGGAAACGTTGAGGCACGGAGAGGCACACAGAGAGAGACACACAGACACTTGCCTTTTATATTGTTTAAAATAATGGCCAGTATGCCATTATTAGTATGACCCTTGTACAATGTGCTGTAATACTGTGTAACTCAGAGGGTGTGTGCATACCTACATAATTCTGAATTCTTCTTAAAAATTATGGCTGTAAATCACTCTACCTGTAGATTCATAAAACTGTGATAATACAGATAAGTAAGAAGATGAGGTTTGCATTTTTTTAAAAACAATATAGGGTTAGGCAGCATGACGTAAGTAAGGGAAGAGTATATTGAAATAACGACAGTTCACAGCTTTAGATATGCCGTTTACATAAAATCTCACTCGATGAATATACTGTAATACCGAATGTGATGGGTTAATTGACAATATAAATGTGGTGATCTTACCAAGAATAGACAATTCAATTTGACCTGTGGCAGATTCTCCTGTTGCACGTCCAGCGAAGCATTGATAGCTTCCAGAATCGGCTTGTTTCTGAATGTTCATTAAAAACAGGGTTCCGTTATTCATTGGTTTTTGACGGTGATGCCTTGGAAGACTGACCGGTCCTACAGAAATGCAAAGTTGGCACCTCATTTATTCGACAATTTTAATAATTTTTGTAAATAAATATTGTTGTACTTAAGTGGTGCAATAACATAATAGTGCAAAAACACTATACAATAACATTAACAAACGCTGCAATAGCTTGAGGGTAGATGAAGTCTAATTATATTGCTATCCAGTACGATCACCTTTCTTCCATTTGACAGTTTCAATTGGATATCCATATACAGGGCATTTTAGGTTCACATTTTCACCATTCACGGCAGTGAGTTTCACAGGAGATCGTGATGTTAGTGGACCTAAAAAATATATTTATGCAATATGGATTGTTGAAAACACTTGAAATTTTTTATTATTATGCAAATCAAAATTCCCTAATGATAGTACAAAAATTCTTGTCCGCCCATCCTCTAGCTTTCATTTCTTACATTTCATTCACTTTTGTTGAACATTACCATTCCCTACACTTTTCTATCAACATTAAGAGCGATAAATTTTGAGACTATAAAAGTTTCAGGTCAGCAAATTTATAATAATTGTTTAAGTCCGTTCGTGTGTGTATGTATGTACAGTATGTATGTATGCATTGTGGAAGTCATAAACGCTTTTTGTTCAGCCTTGTAATGTTGATTCACCATGGGGATCACCATAGCAAAGTGAGAGTAAACCACACAAATGGGTATAAAAAAGGTTTCCAAGTCCAAAATGAACTAGAATTTTTTGAAACCAGTCAGTTCACAGCATGATTGGAGAACAACTCACTATATACCGAATGGGCCAAATGTTTTGCCCCTGTTTAAAAAAATGAATACAGTATCACCTGAATGGTTTGAGCTACATGGTCGACAGAAAAACTGAAATAAAGTTTGTTTCATGCTCTATCTGAAAATATATTTGTTTCTAATTTCATTTAAAGATGAGTAAAATAAAATATCCCCATAAAGGTTGGCAAAACGCGACTTTTTTCGTTCTGCAATATCTTGAAGCCAGCTGCTGTGATTGGTTTACGCAGAGGCAACTTTGTTTGAGGGTACTTTTTTCAACAGTCATGAGTCATTTTCAAATGACTGCACAAACATGAAATTTCACTTTAAAAAAAAAAGGCCCATTAAATGAACTGTATTTCAGCTTTTTGTTCGACCACCTAGCTCAAGCTATTCAGGAGAAATTTTTCTAAACAAGGGCAAAAACGTTTGGTCCATCCAGTACTGGCATATATTTTTATATGGTTGGATCCGTTTCCATACCAACGAATGTCGCGAGGCCACATGAGTGTAAACACAGCGTTTAATTTCAGACTCCCCATAGTTATCATAATCACGGAGTTTACTTCTAGTTTTTTTGATAATGTAAAACGCTGTAACAAAATATGTGTACAGTATATTGAAATCAAACTCAAATGTTACCAGATATTGCAATTATTGCAGAGTGAGAAATTTTTCCAACGCGGTTAAAGGACGTGCAAGTATAAATTCCACCGTCCTCAACTTGGGTTGACATTTTGTTGATAGAGCTTTCTATTCTTCCGTTCTTGGTTTCTGTAACTGCTGAAGTAATGTCGGCACCATCTAATGTCCACATAAAATTTGGCGCTGGATTTCCGGAAGTTATGCATTTGATGTTCAATGGTGATCCCAACTGAACGGTTTGTTCTTCAAAGTTGGAAATGAATTCAGGTGGTGAATCTAAATGAATACAGTATATATGGTTTAATTACTATACAGTATTTAATTACTCAAATGTTATATAGTACAAATGTACAGACGTCAAAGATAAGACTTCCGACAATGTCAGAGATAATAGCTGAATGTGGCATCTGGCCTTTAGGTTTTTGCAGTTAATTAAACCACGGTTAATTAAAAGATCGCTTTCAAAAACGTAACCATTGAGGATAGTGAATAACCTATGATTTCTTTCGGGTAGTGTTATAGATTTAGTTGGTAGATAACATACCCAAACATCATATTCAAAAGCGGATACTGAGGGATGATCGTAATTAAATTTTATCAGTGTGTTAAGACTTACCGCCTAGCTTCAGTACAGCAACATCATAAACTGATAAATCATCAGTTGATGCAAAGCATTGATAGATTCCTTTGTGCGAAGAAGCTACTGGTGAGATTTTAATAGTATTTGGTAGTGACTGTGAAATTCCACTGATTTCATCAATTGGTTTTCCATCTTTTATCCACACATTTGAGCTGAGAGAATGTCCTACGGTGTTGCAAGTCATTTCAACCGAATTTCCGACATCTGCTACAGTGCTTTTTGGCGAAATCGTTACTTTGAGGGGTTCTAAAAAACAATAATTAATTTCAAAGCAATTCTGTAATTTTGTTTTAGGAATTGTAATTTCAAAAAATTCTTGAGCAACTTTAATCCAACATTTTTATTTTTGTTTTCTGGTGTTCTTTGATAAATTTACTGTCAGGTGTGCATTGGCTGATAGCTGTGCTATAGGCCTATGGATTGTTGGATTACAGCTGTTCAAATATTGATAAATTTTTATCCATCATGGTACCTGTCACAATTAACCTTACTCGCGTTTTCTCACTCGCTACTGTATTGTTGGATATGCAGACATAATGACCACTGTCTTGCATTTTAACTGGTGATAGAATCAAGGTTTCCATTTGGGATCTTGCTGGCTTCAGTTCTCCATTGCTCATTTCATAAACCCATCTGCCATTCACGATTTTTAGTTTGTTTTTTAAAATATTCGTAAACATTAAATAATTCGTAAACATTAAATATGGTAAGAATATATTACCTAGTTGTTGGTACAGGATACCCTTGTGATATACAAGGAATGATAATATTATCTCCAACGATTGCTTTTACGGTTGATTTGGATGGTGTTATTCGTGGAGGAACATTGGTTTGAGGTTCTGGATAAGATGAAATAGAAAGCGAGTGTTATAATTTGTTTCAATCCAACCTCAGAATAAAAAGATCTGTCACACGTTTTCAATGCTGTTTGTGTACCTCGGAAAACGGTTCAGCACTGAAACCCTTCGTTCATCATAGTTGTTGGACGTTGTGTGCAACAGTTCTTGTGTTCTGAGGTTAGGTTTTGACAAAGTGTAGACCTTGCAATACAGGAAAGTAATTTTTCGTGAGAAATGTTATTACCAGTTACAAATAATCTTCCAGCTGATGTACTCGTTTTGAAAGATTTGGTTAAGTGATGAACTGTCTTGCATTTGTATCTTGAACCGTGATCGTCAGAATCAACATCTTTAATTAAAAGATCTCCGTCAGGAAGTACAATGTATTTCACATCTGCAATACAAAGTTATATCTGTTAATGTCATATTACAGATTATGCTTATCAGTTATTGAGTTATGGATTCTTACCGTTACTGAAGTGCGTATTATTAATGACATAACGCTCGTCTCTCAGCCAAGAAACGACTTTAACGGAATTGGCGAGAAACTGTGGAATGTGGCATTTAAATAGTGCGTTGTTTCCTTTGATGACATAGGTGTCATACACATGAACATCGTATGGTTGAGAAATTACTAATCAAAAAATTTATATCAACCTTGCTAAAATGTGGTTTCTATTTTATTATGAAAGAAATGACCTTCTAATATTCACCTGCTTTCACACGGACATTTTTACTGACGAGGGTTCCAAAATGATTGGATACTTTGCACCTGTATTGAACGGCATGCACATCCTGTCGATATTCTTCTGCTTTGAAAGGAGGAAAGATAAGGGTGCCTTCCATAGTAACTTGACGTAAATCAGGTATGTCGGTGATGGGGGAACCGTCGTTCAACACCCATGAGGTGGTTGGTTCAGGATTCCCTCCCGCTTTGCATTCGATTCGAGTACCAGTTGTGTTTGAGAACTCGGCAACGTCCGGGGGTTCAGAGATGAAATAGGGAACATCATGGTTCTGCTCATTGATAGCTGTATAAATGTGTAGATGCATGTATTTTTGTTAGAAAGGAAAATTGTATAATTATGGTACAGAAAATTCTTGAGTCATGTGAGTTTTCTTTTTATGATTTTCTATTATGCAACAAGGGAAATTCTCCACATACTAACTTAATACGCGAATAATTCGGTATTGTGATATTTTGTACTGTGGTGAACGTGAATGTTAAAACTTTGCCACTTCATGAAAATTTCGATGGTTTTTGGTTTATAAAAGTTTTGGGTGGAATGAATCTTCGTGTAAAATTTTGGGGTGGCTCGGAAATTTCTGTTCAAATTGATTCAGTATTTTAGGCATCACAAGTTAGTATTTTTAGTTAAGTTGACGCTTATGTTACAGGTGTTTACGGTGAATTCATTTACTCTTTTTACTTTAATTTGTTTTTAAATAGAGTGGTAGCAAATGCAATTTTAAAGTTTCATATTGTAGTCTTTGTTTTTTTGGTTCTTCAGGAAGAACAAAAGAAGTCTTTGTTTTTTTGTTCCGAAAAGGTATAGGGGTGACTCCGATTCATTAACATTGGGTGCTTATATTTCTTGAAATATTGGTGTTAATATTTAAGGCAAAAATTGAAAATTAGCGCTGAAATAGTTAAATTAGGTAATATTTATAGGTTACGTTTGAATTTAGCTCTAATTTAAGGTTTGAATTTTTTTTTTATTCAAAACTGTTTTTGTTTTTGGTGATTTTTCAAAAATCGAACATTTTTCGGAAGGTAAAACCTTCTTTCTTCAGCAATATTATAAAAATAAAATGGCAAAACTGAATAACATTTTTAAAACTGAAGTCTCAATAATATCAATCCACTATGTTATTATTTCAAACTTTATCAAAAGATACTAGAGATTATATAGAACGCCAGTATCCTTTAAACTCTTTGAAAGTGGTGCATGATCATGGTTCCGTTCATTAGCTAAAGAACTCTTGTTTCTAGAAGCGCAAAATAGCAGACGATTCTGGTTAATACTTTAGTTTCGATTTTGTCTCTCGGATCCCTACACTAGAGTGGAGTCGTCCAATTTTGGAATTTTGCGCCCTCGCATGGGAAACAGGACAATGACAAGGACGAAAACAAAAAGGAAGCTTGTTAAGGCAGGGCCATTTGGCTGTCACTGACCTGCTTCGATTTCCCTGGTTTTCTTCTCATTGCCAATTCCAAGAGAAACGCAGAATGGGATAAATAGAAATCCGATAATAAGAAGTAACATCCTATTGAGAGGATCGACAAGAGTTCTCTTGTCCCCTGCCATGGATTTTTAGTTGAGAAAGCTCTTCCAAGTACAATGACTTTACCCTGGGATAAAAAGGAAGGGACCTCATTCACATTCTAGGCTATCCACGTTTGACGTAATCATCGAATTGGATTTTAACTTTGAAGTCCGATTATTGAAGTAATCACATGGGAGAATAATTGAAATATTGAAGTTTAATGATTGTCTTTGGTGGATAAACTACCGTAATAGAAAATTAATTCCGTCTTTGTTGTAATACAAAATTTGCAAAATCAATGTTGCTTCTTGCATTGCACTTGAAAGGTTTCTCGCATTACATTTGAACTTCTTTACTAAAATAAGCTGCGATTAACTTTTTTTTTACAACACAACGGAGGAGAATTTAGTCTCTTGAACTTACATATTTACCATTTCATTGAGACGTTTATACATTATTAATCTTTGAAATTTGAAACAGCTTTCATCCAAAAGGTATTGGGTCACATTAAACAAGTACATTGAAAATGCTATTTTTGCACGTTTCGAATTATGCGAATTTTTTTTTATTAATGCTTATTTCGAGAATAAATTATGCGATCGTTGAGTAGATATTTGATTTATGCGACTTTTGAGTAATTCGATTTTCGGTTTCTGCAATTTCAAATGTATTTATTCATTTATTTATTGGTGCGATTTTTTGATATTGGACGTTTTGAAGGACTTATGCGGTTTCCGTTTTATGTGTTTTTGGTACATTGCACTATACACTCTATTCTCATAAACGATTATAGATGGCAGTAAACGTTCAACTCTCTCACAAACTCACAAGTGAGGATAATATAAAGAGTACTATACAAAGTCTTAATTACATCTACTGTTCCACATCTCCATAAACAGGTCAAAAACAATTACATAACCAAAAGCTTTCATAATTTCATACTGTTTAACCAGTCAAAGGTAGTAAAGTTCTTGTTATCTAATAATTTTTTACTTGTTTTTAATAATAATATTTAGATGACCAGTCCATTAATGTCTGGAAGTATTATGGAATCAATCTTAGAAAATATTGTCTTGCAACACTTAGTTTATTAATAAATAAGACATACATAAGCAATGTGTATAAAAGGTTTTTCACATAAGTTTAAAAATGGTATGCTGAAACACTGTCTAAAGAGAATTATAAAAAAAAATATAAACATATAAAATATTTTTTTACATATACAGGTGTATGAATGTTGAGCATTACATGGCAGTACGAATTTCTTGAGTATACGAACTAGTCAACTTGATTGGATTACTACTAATAATACAATTTATCTACAGTATATAATTCTATATTTTTGGCATCAATATTCATTATAAGAAGTAGATTAAACATGGAACTTTAAACACACTAATTATTAACAGCCATTGGTATCAAACTACTGGTGCGTAATGAAACACGCGTGTCCAGTTTAAAGGAAACATCACTGAAAAAATGTAGCTGAATGAGTTATCATAATTCAATGGACAAAACGTTTCTTACTTTGTCAGAATTTAAGTTCGAAATGGATTTCCGCCAGCTTGAGGGACATTGTATTCGTCATCGAAAGTGAATGTAGTCTCTTGTAGGCTAGTTACAGAAGGTCTGAATTTAATAGACGAATATAAGGTTGTATTTAATGTTAAACCAAAATTTATCCACAACCAATAACATCTGTATTTTGTGGGATAGTAAATTCAACTCACCTTCCACCCGACGTGGATGGATAATTAGCATGAGTAGGTGCTGAAAAGTAATTAATATCGATTTTAAAAATAAATTAAAAAATAAACGGATGACTACTAAAAAATACTGTACAGTGGTTCCCTCGTATGAGATTTAAGTTTTTTGACAACTTTTTTTTTTATAAATGTTTTTAAATAAAATTAAAATTAAGATCTTCGTCACATCATCTTGCAAATTTCATACTTTACACAGGCAGTTCTCGGTTAAGAACGTTCGTTTTACGAAAATTTACTATTAAGACTGCAGTTATTATATGTTTCAAACAACTATACAATACCTGCACTTGGCGGATCCATTTCCGACCAATTGGTTACTTCATTTGATTGCATCTAAAGAAAATTTTCATATTTTAGGAAGGTTTTTATTAAGAATTTAACAGAGAAAATGTAAAATAGACATACTCTTTGGGCTTCATTTTCTCTTTGGCGGCGTCTTGACAGTGTTGCTTCTGAATAGTATTCTGGTATTTGCACTGACGCATACAAACTAGAATCTATTAAAAATTAGTGGTAAAATTAAATATAAATGAGCAGCTAAAAAAATGTATGCTCAAGGATCAGGTTCTATACAATTACGTACCATCTTCTCGGGGTCTCATTGCTCTACGGTATTTTAATGTGCTTTTTCCACCAAGTGCAAAGCTGTCCACTGACATTCCTGCTTGCGATCTTAGTGTTCCAGCATAGGTGGTCCAATCAACTGGCGCTTTAGTGATATGAATAAAAAAATTATTCTATTAAACATTAACTATGATTAATGAATGCTTAGTAATTATACCTGGAGTTGATTTTCTCTTGCAGTAGATGAACATAATTAACGACACAACGATAACCATTATGACTAAAACTACAGCTGGAATGAATATCCAAGGATCCAAATAAAAAAGAACGACTTTTTCTTCTTTTCGCTGTATATGTGGTGGTATTGTTCCTGGTGGGAGAACATGAGAGAACTAATATTTAAACACAGCACTTCTCTTCTGTTCTTCAAATCTAGCTATCTTTGAAGTAATACAAAACCTTTTGAACATAATAACCCTATCTCGAGCTGATGGGTCTAAACCTGGTAAATCTGCCCATATGTTTATTGGAACTGTATGACCAACTCCACACAACCAATAGTTACACCTTAACCCTAGCAACAGAGATTACAAAAGCCTTCGATTCCAACTAATATTAGGCCTAAATTACAGTAATAAATGCCTACCTAACCAATCGAACAATTTTTATTAATAAAAACACAAAAGACGACATACGTTCTGAACTAGGAGTAACTCAATTCTATATTAATATTTGTTATTTTGCCAATTTTATTAACGTTATGTATGCAGCATATGCTGAACCAAGTTGATCGTTATACAATAGAAAAAAAAGAAGCTATTTCCACTGAATTCGCTATGTTTTGGATCAAATAGCTAGTAAACGTGCGTTTTTCACTGAGAGCAGCACGGTTTCATCAAAAGTCTTCAAAACAAGCTATTTGCATAAAATTCGCTATGTTTTAGAACACAGCGTATGTATTATTCAAATTCGTACAAACATCAATCAAATATCAAAACATGCGAATCCAATGTATTTCATGTCTGGAAACCACACTTTAGTTCCTTTATTTAAAACACGAACTAGAAAACCAACCAGATCCCATGACAGGATAAACACCACAACCAACGATACAAAAAAAAATCCAAAAGAAAAATAACAAATCTTATGCCTAATGAAAAATTAGCCATACAATTAAAGAGACAGACATTCCAAAAATAGTTCGTTAATCAAATACTTGAAACAAAAGTTTAGTACACTCACCTCCAGCCAGAGTACGTGTTCCAAAAACGTATTCTCCAGTGTTAAAGTCGTCTTCGCTAGTATAGGCTAATATTCGTAACACGTACCAAGTTGCCGGATCCAAGTTAGGTATTACAAGCTTTTTCTGACTAGGTTTAATATTGTCGGAAATCTGGATCCATTCGCCATTTCCAGTTACAGGCTGGTATTCCAATGAAAAGCGAGAAATGGGACACCCTCCAGAAGACCAAATATCTAGGTGTATTGTAGCAAACGTTGCACCTTCTAGAATCAACTGTTCTTTGTCTGGAGACTGAAAAACTAAAAAGTTTCGATAGTCATACAGATCAAACGAGTTTACTAATACTGTATGTTAATTCAGTTTTTAAAATTCACCATCCACTTGTGTGCTGACGGTAATTGTATCACTTGGTTTTCCAGTCCCAATTATGTTTTTGCTTTGTAAAAACACTTGATAGTTCGAACCGCATGATAGGTCGTTAAGAGTGTAGTAATTCGCCGAAGAAGGTACTTCGAGTTTCACCCAGCTTCCAAGCTCTTTGCGATAGCTGAGGATGTGTGCTATATAAGAACAAGAAGAACAAACTTAGCCAATGAAAAGCTACTGTGCGTGGTAGTTTACAACATACAGAAGGATTGCTCGATTTATGCGAATTTTGTATCTGCAATTTTGCTATGATTCCTATGCGATGGATCTTTTCACATGTTTGATAAAATTTCGCTATTTTGTGATTTCGTGCCATAGCACACAAGATACTGAATGTTTTTTCAAACTCTGCGTTCATACCACAGAGTGCTTGGCATGTGTGATGCAAATGCTCACCTTCATGCTAGAATTGTCTGGTCAATAATAGTTCTATAGGAATTTCTATACTGTACATGTAATTTGAAGAGTTCGCAGAATGTAAACGTCGCATAAATCGAGAACTACCTGTATTCTTCGTCTATTTCAATAATGTTGGAATCAGCACCTTGAATGGATTCGCCTCCATCATTTCCTGTAGTCCATTTAAGATGAACGGATGATTGAGATTTGGACATAATTTCCAATGTAGGAGCACTAGGAGCAACTAAGAATATTTAATTATGATTACTCATTATCTTCATTCTGTGATCTACAATACAGCCAGCTGTTACGGTGGGCTTATTCTGTATTAATGTAATCCAGGCTCGCATTGCTTTCTGTACAGGTAACCTCATCTGACATCATTTTCAAAACGTTCAGAGAAATGAACAGACTCAAAGAATTGTTTTTTAGTCAAGTTTTTTAGGAAATGTGATCTAGAAATGGTTAAAACTATTGTACAGGTTGCATCTCGCTAATCCAGTATCAGCTTCGAGGGTTCAGCTTCAATTGGAATTTACAGTAAGAGTAACAGTGAATACTTTAGTGTTTAGTTTATAATATTTGTAAATTTGTACAGTTTATATTGCCATTTTTCCCAAGTTCGGAAAATGCGTTAATCCGGCAAATTTTTTTGTTTCAAGTTTTCCGGATTAGTGAGGTTTTACTTGTACAAGCGTAACACTAAGACGATACAATCTGTTGTACAATCTGCAAACTTTGTATGAAATATTTGGCATTATTTCCTCAACCACTGTTTCGTGATTGGATGGTGAGAAAACAAATTTTCAATATAACAGGTATCAATAAGAACTTTTGTGGTGATGATTACCTGTACAAGTACTATATACGAGTATTCTAGCGTTTATTACTGTATGATGTGAATGAACATACCAACAACATATACAGAATACAGGACTTGTTCTTTTCCTAGCCGATTTTTTAAAATACACGAGTAGTTAGAGCTGTCCTGTTGATCCACTTCTTTGATAACAAGAGTTCCGTCAAAACGAATGACCATCTTATCATTTTCTTGAATTGACTGTCCTCTTGGAAATAATATTGCATAGTTATTGATTTGTTGAGATCGAATTTGATCAATCGATATACGTTACGCGAATATCTACTAAGTTTCACTACATGTGACGTTGCGACATTAGTAAAGGCAATCAATATGATTAAGAATGCATTGTACTTACTTGTTGAGCCATTGTCTTTCTGGTGGTGGATTACCGACTCCTTTGCATGACAATTCGATATTCTCGTTCCATTTGGCTTTGACCAGTCCATCAAATGATGCAATTTGTGCTGGAACTTAAAAATTCAGTCCAACGACGGTTAGATTATGCTGTTGATCCCCATCTATGTTATAAGATATTGAATACCTTACTTTCATCTCCTGAAGGAAATTGGGTGATGGCAGTGGAAACGGCACCTTCTCCAATAGCTGATACTGCGGAGATCCAAAATGCATATCGGGAACCTTTCTGTAAACCTTTCACTTCGTAATACTTGTAATTGTTATCCACCGTGCGGACGTTAACTCCTTGCGTTTTGTGTTTTTCTTGAACATCTTTGACCTACATCAGTCAAGTAGAAATAGGAATAGAAAAATTCGAAAAATGTTCGGGAACACAAATAGGCTACAGTGTAGTAGTTGAGAGGATTATTTTTTCATATTGGTCACTAATCTTAATAAACTCTTACCTCTTCTCCCTCGTTAATGAGGGTATAATAAATGTTATATTTAGTGACGGCTCCGTTTGCTCGTTTTGGAGGTTTCCATGAAATTAACACGGATTCTTCGGATGCTGGTAAAGCTTTTATTGCTGCTGGAGTGTCGGGAACTATTGTATATAACAGGATTAACTAAATATCGAGTGGCAATAGATAGATATGCTTAGTTATGACCACATAATATTACCATCTTCGTGTGTTTTGCAAAACACAGGTTGACTTTTCACACCTTCACCATATTTGGTGAACGCTAGAACCTGGATGCTGTAGTTGGTGTTGGAATCCAGTTC
>JAQIWH010004888.1:0-15847 GCA_034695005.1 Cryptops parisi
TAAGCTTATTCAAAATCTAGCAATATAAAAAGCTCTCCCCCCTAGCTCCCCCCCTTGGCCAGAAGGTGCGCTCCGCCACTGTGTGTGAACCATTTGCCTCCCTAAATTCCATATCACTTTAGTCTAATGAGAAACATGTAGCTTTACATTGGTTCATTGCACATTGTATGAAAAGCAATAAAAAAGTAAAACAAAATTGTTATTCACAATAAAAACATATTAATAACATGACATAAACTTTTCTGCATAATATTTTTTTTTTTTTACAATTTTAACATCTGTGAGCTGGGGCACCAAACTATCTTTGAGCTTAAGGACTTGGGAATCCACCATCCTGCACTGCATGGATTCAATATGAACTGTACAAATTGATTTACTTCAAGTTTTGTCAATATCACGTATAGTAAACTCCCTTTTTTATCCAATACTCAAATGTTCGGCACCTGAATGGTTTTGGGTTAACAGAGTTTAGGGTTAAGTGTTTAAAAATATAATTATGGCCAAGATAATTTTACTTTCATTACATGTTCAGTTTTTATTTTATTGACGTATTAGGTTAATGAAACTTGTTTTTTTTACTTAAATTGAGGAGTTGGGTGGAATAACGACGTAACTCAAAAAATGTAGTTTTAAGAAAATGGGCAAAAACTTCTGCCACCTTCAAATTTAAGATTAAAAAAAATTCCTGTCAAACTGTAAATTTATAGAAGGCAAAGGAACAGGTTTTGACAGAAATCTGTCAACTTTTGTTGACAGGCCTCAAGTGACAAACTAATTTAAAAATGCAATTACATTGTTATTCCAACTATCTTGCTAAGTTATAAATGCTTTTATGCCTATCTTTTCTTTTCCATTGTTTTGGAAGTGAAGTGACAAAAAATTAATGATTTACAATTTATGCGATCTTCTTAAGAAATAACGACATAAGTCAATTTACGCCGTTATTCCATCCAACTTTCCTCAAGTATAGACTTAATTCTTCCTACAATACAGAATTTATCTCATTTCTACAATAAAAGAGATGATCAGATGGAATATTCAGTTATCTAACAACCCTTCGGACCCAGTGGTACTAGATAAAAGGGAGTTTACTGTTATGTCAATATAACAAAAAGAGATCAATTTTAATCAAGTTGTACCTGATTTGCTGAAAAGAATTAAAACATTGGTCTTCGTCCTAAGTAGTTTCTTCAAATCCTTGAACTCCGTTATATCTTCGATTAAGCCCAGAGTATTCTTTTTCGTGCATGCTACAATGCTAAATAAAATCTGCAAATAAAGAACAACAAAATGGGAAAAAAAACAATAAAAAAATTTAGCGAAATAAATGTATTATGCAAAAGTAAGAACATGTCAATAATCATTTAACCCCATCTTATCACTCAAAAGAAAGGTCTATCTTATCAGATGACTGACAAGACACGTTGACAACTCCATTAACACACTACTCCACTCTTAACACACGATACTGAATGATTTATATATCAAGTACTGTAATAAAAATAATATCTATACTCTATAATATATAAAAGAAAATGATTTTGTAGTCATAATAGATGTAGTTATTTTAGATGTATTATTTTGTAGTTATAATAGATGTGATGCATTTTGGCGAGCTAATATACCAACAGTTGACAACGCAAAATGACCAAATCACCAAAATTCAACATCGTTCAATTTATTTAATTCGATAATAAAATACCAGGAAAATTAAGGGTACGGTTATTAAATAGGAATGCACAACCACTGAACACAATTCACACAAAAACAGGTTTAGCTCAGTGGTCGACAACTTCATTTTTCAACTTCATTAACAGTGCAGAACAATTAACGTTAAATTATTTGTCCTTACAGGTTTTCTTTGACATGTCAAATAGATCATGTTTTCCATGTTATGTATAACATCTTACCGTAAAAAATAAACAAAGCCAGACGACTTTTAAACCATGCCACCTCATGACGGCTGCCATTGTCCACGTTTGTCGTTTGACATTTGTTTCTCCAATGGCAATGTCCTTGTCCTCGACTTACATCTGGTGTTAAAACGTGGCAACTGCTTTCCCACGATTAGATGTCACCTTGCAGAGTTCATGGCACCAACAAAATTTGACAAAATTTGACAAAATACAAATTAAACATTTTTTAATGACATTTTCTAATTTTCATTGAATTTTCCTAATGATTACATCTTTATTTAAAATTGTATCTTATTTTAATAAAAATTGACAAATGAAATTTTCCCCATCACCTGTAAAGATCATGTTCTCCAATAAATTTTTACGGATTAATAAAATGATAATTTACACCGTATAATACATATCCATCGCGATCCGATTATTATATTCATATCTTGATTTATTCTCAGAAAATAATAATTTCGGGTGGGGTACCATCATCTTATGGAAATGAATCAGAATAAAAAATATAAAGGGTGTCCGAAAATGATTTTTATTTTAGTATTGTATTAAAGTTCAAAGATAATTTTCGGACACACTTTATATCTTCTGGTAAACGATGATCTTGACATTCTTGATTCAATTGTTGCTAATTGTGTGAATCAACATAACATCTTTCAATATAAAATAAATTTTATGAAACTGTTATAAGTCAAATTTATAGTAAAATAACTCAAGTTTGTAAAAAATGAAAAACAAATGTTTGAAAAAACAAAAACAAACAACTATTTAATATACATAAGTGATGCATACACAAAAGAAACGATTTTAATATATGTATTATATACTGTACTGTACATTGTTTCTATGAAGAAAAAACCATCACTGTATACGTGTTTTTATTAATAACAAAACGATGAAGTGATGTTGGAAAGTAATTCTGCATTTCATTTTCCAAATTTCAACTACTTTAGTTTAATATTATGATTGTTACAAAAAAAAATGTCTGTACCTGTCAAACTTAAACCATTAAACAAATAATCATCATACAATCTGTTGAATGAAAAACTAAGAAACCTGCGCTACACAAAAACTTAAGCGATTAAGTTTTTAGCGATTTGTATTCAATCTTGAATGACAAACCAGTATATATTAAGCATATTAAACACTGTATATTAAATCTTATTTATTGAGTACATTATATTTTTCTCAATTAGAATTTTTATTTTTTTATATTCTCAACTCGAACCAATTTTTAATATTTTAATTTTAATTTTTTTTAAACTTATTGAATAATAAACGAAAAACACAAACAGTGGATAAATGAAGTTGTGAAGATATTGTCTTTATCAAGTTGTTAATTATCTAAATCAGAGAAAAATAATGAACTCACATTTCACAAAATGGAAACGAAAATTAGACAAAAACAAAACAAAAACGAACCTGTTTACGATCTCGTGCACAAGAAACAAAACACTTATCACATACTTCAAAACAACAAACAATACTTATCACATAACTGTACTCGTAGCACTTTAATGTCAAACATTAAACACAGTTATGATTGTTATATCACAGCTTTATTATTATGGTATCAAAGATTCTAACGCATCCTATCTTCTGACAGTTTCAACTTGATGTGAATTAGTTATGCACCAACTAATCATAATCCATCATGTTGGGGTGTGAAAATGAAGATATCTACCTACATGTCCACCCTAGTATTACCACGAATACCCGTTAGAATCAGAACCCATTGATGGCGGAAAAAGACACTGTGAGGTTTCTTTTCTCGTTCCAAAAGCCCCTCTTGACCTGTTGGTGAAAAAACACAAACAAATCCTATTTTTTAGTAACTCATCATGATTGGTGTATCAATTTTTACTATTAACAGGTTAGGTTACAATGCCAATTGAAGGCATAAGGGTCTATCAATAACCAAATGTGAACCTAAGTGTTGTGCTGCGATTCTTATTAGTCATTACCATTAAATAGAGTGAAATTCCGTTATTATAGTCACAGATAACGTTTTAAATCTACTGTTATCAGCCAGTCCCAAGACACTGTTTGTTTTATTTCCATTGTTTAAAGTTATCAGCAGGCTACTGTTATAAAACAAATATTAGTCCCAAAGTGATCACAATAACCAGATTCCATTGTACAGTTGATTTACAACCATTCCTATAGATTGACTAAGTACATATTTAAACGGGAACAGTAATAGTTAACCATAAAGTGAAGTTGAGAAAACAAACCTTAGTTGCTCTTTCTCCAACAGTGACTGGTATCTTTTGGTCTTCAATGCCTAGCAGCTGAAATTAATGATGTAAACATTAATTTTTACAAAGGTAAGTCTGACATTTCTAAGATTAACTGTCTTATGACCCCAATGCCAAATTGACATCAACAACAGACACCTCAGCTCAACAGAACATGTAGCAGTTGTTGTTGTTTGCATAAGTATTGCAAATTACTCACCAATAAATAGCAAGAATGAAAAATCAGGTTCAAGAGACAATTGACCTCAGAATTCATAACTTCAGCTGTCAATTGTTGATATCCTCATTCAATAGTTTCCAATCAACTACTAACTTAATGACCATAACTATTTTTTGAAAAGTTAAAAATCTGTCTACAGTATTGTCTACATTCATATAGGGCACACCCTATAAAAATTTCATAAGTGCTATCCAATTAATTTTAATAGCAATTGATCCTTAAATCACAATCTCACCTTTTCATCAATAGAGCCATCGTCTTGGAGTTGCAAGATGGGTTCTTGGCTCTCACTTTGAGATGAATGTTCCAGTTTCACCTTCTAATGTAAATTAAAAATGCTAATTATACACATTTTAACTACTATCGTTAAAACCCACTAAATAGTAAAAGGTTACTTTGGTGGAACAGTCAAACAGTTCTTCTCGTTTTCTTTTGTTGATTTTTTCATAAATAATAATTATTTCGTCCTCTCCCCTCTTCGATGGCTGAGCAGGGTCGTTTGCAATTTCTTGTTTTATCTTCTTGATTATTTCTTTCAAGATGGTGATGTCTCCCAAAACCATTTTTTCTTTCCCGACTACTATTTCAGATCCAACGTGTTTGACTTTATCACCTTTGTCTTTGATTTCAGGTCCCTTTTCAATTTCTTTACCTTCACCAACTAGTTGGACTTCAGACGTTTTCTCTGTCACAACAACTGCATCTTCTTTGTCTTCGATGTTGGATGCCTTTTCGGTTTTTTTAGCTTCACCGTCTGACTTAACTTTGCGTACCAAGGAACCTTTCTTTACAGTAACTTCTTTGCTTCTGGTTTCAGGTTTCTTTTGCACTTCTACTTTTTTAGCATTTCTGATTGCTTGGATCATTTTTCTGCCTTTGGGTTTTTGTATAATCTCCTTTGCCAAATCATGGATTACTTTGAAAAAATCATAAAGTAACAACATCATGACAAGTTATAGCGTTAAACGAGGCCAAAAACATTGCAACACCATGTTACCCATCATAACTTGCTGGCCAATCAACTTCACTGGTCCTAGGCCCCGAACAAGATGAAATGTTGTGGGTTCGTTAAAAACCAATGAAACAAAACTGAACTAAATTGTAAAAATAAATCAATAAATAAAACAAATTTCTTAAAAGTAAAACTCATTAGTTGTTTGATACTGTGTCAATGATGGCTACCTCTTCAATGCCTCCTCGTACAAGTTCCACAACAGCAAGCCGCTTTTTAAGGCCCCTTTCTCTAGTTTCAATTTGGACTGCATTCAGTTTTAGTGGCCTTGCATAATACCCCACCACAGCCTACAAAAAACATTCCATGATAATAAATAGGTTTTAATAATTAAGACATTTGATTAAGTATATTACCATAAACTATAATAAACTAATTATTATTAATATTATTTATTTCGTCTCAAAACATGGAACAATAATGAAAATACTTTATATTTATTAGAAAAACTAGATAAAAAAATAAAAATATTTTTTAAAAAAATCTCTAATTTTTAATATATTATAAACCTTTCATATAACTGATGTATTTTGAATTTTTAGTAAAAAATGATACTTAGCAACCACACTATTCACTTGTAAATTAATTTAAAAATCTAATAACATGTTTTTACTGATATAGATGAGCACAATAAAGCTACACATAAAAAAACAATACGAAAAATACAGCACACACACACACACACAGAATGTGTCATGTCAAAAGCGCCGAATATGATAATGAAAAAACGCCGTATCAGTGGAACACCGAAAAAGTGAGGCCCCACTAACTAGGATGGGTTTCTAAAGATCAACTTGAAAGGTTAATACTTTACCATTTGCAACACTAGTTGGACGGTGTAATTCGAACCAGGTGGAACTCCTGCAGGTCTAAAGTAAGCTGGGTCCCAAATGTAACGACTGTCCAATCGATTCACCTCGCAACCTACACATTTGTGACGATAATAAAAACAAAAATGTCACATCAACTGTCATTTTAATGTACTCGAAATGTTCGACTGGAAATAGCTTACTCCACGGAAATTCCAACGGCTGAGGCATTTCGAGAAAAGCTACTAAACGCAAACGGCTTCCTATTTATGTGATTATTAGTAGCGGTTATCTCTAATTATAATATGGAAAAGCTATAATGGATTAATCTTATGGAAATTAAAACTTCGGTACACCATGCACTTATGGAAAAAAAAAACAACCGTGCACGTGATGACAAAAAAAAATTGATGAACAATACCCCTAACGTCATCAGGTGGCGAAAAGATTAACCTGATAATTGCCAAAGACAAAATAAATATGTAAAACCAAACGGTGTGATAATGAATATTTTGATTAGAAAAACAACTAATTAACGTTACTCAAAAAATAGTTGCGTGTACATTAAAATCTAAAAATTCGAATACATTGCGCACTCCACTTAAAGCTGAAAATACCTTGGTACCCCTAGACCTCGCTATATGGTCTAGAGACGTTCCGAAAAAGTTGGCCGCAAAGCGAAAAGCCGCATAACGAATCAGTTATTTTTTATTATTGACAGCATTTTATTTGGCCGTAAATCGAATGCCATGATTAAAAAAGGCCGTTATAGAGAAATGCCGTATAAAGAGCAGCCGTATAGCCAAGTATAAGTGTATTAACAATTCTAAAAACAGCACCAGGATATGAACGATCCTTGCTTAAGCTCGAATCCAAGACTAGACTACCAATTTTTTTTTTAATTTGACTTAAAATATTGGAATTTTTTAACATATTAAAAAAAGGGTAATATCCAAACAAAGATGAGACAGACCAAAACAAAAAATTTCCAACGTTCATTAGCCAACCACCTGGTACATTATTCTATTTGCCTACATTCAAAACAACCCCAATTCAAATTAAATATTAATTTATTTCACCTACAAAAAACCCTCTTTACTAATACTATTTCTAACTTATTTCCAATTAATTACAATATCCTAAGTTATTTTCTATTAATCACTAGTAAATAATCCGTCAATTATCGAGTCCATAGCTAAAGCCTGTTGCCTACTCTATTACTTTGAAAACACTAACTTTGAAATTTCGCGCTGTTGACTCTCATTGGGTGGTGCTCCGAGCCAATGAGATTTGTAATCGGGTGTAAGTAACATAGCAAATTATTATAGGCGATAGCATGTAATAGCATTATCCATAAAGCTGATGGAAATGTTTGCCAAAAACTAATTACCAATTTCATGATTTACGCAACAAAATATAAAAATGTGTTTTATTTTATCGAACCTTTATTAGAAAGTTCAATTTTAAGTGAACACTTTAAATGAACTAATTTTCACTAATCTATCTACTCTTAGAACAAGTTCGAAATCGCCGAAACCAAAGATGCGATTACTCTTAGAACAGGACAATCAGATTTACAAAGTGATTGGAAGTTCCACCAGACCAATTTCATTCATCAGTTTACTTTTACCACTTTATATTTTGTAAAAGACATTCTTAGGTAAGATTTAATAAAGTATTTCAAAGACATTCTTATAATAAGCTGTCAACGATACCTAAGTGAGTCCACTCAGTAGTCTACTCTCATTGCCTACTCAAGATACTTGTTTTCCCAAGCAAACAAACGCATTTGATGATAACGGTTTTATTTATTTAATACTGAATAAGAAAACAAGACTCTTTATGTTTCTCAACATTTAATTCAAGTTTGCGTATCCTCAATCTATTCATTCGCAATGACAGCCACACCTATATCGTGATTGATAGTACATTATTAAAATCACTCGCGCTATGCTCGTCAACAATAACAGAAAAGCTTTTTTTTCATTACGTAGTTTTAACTCATGTTGGCTGGCAATGTTCGTCTGCTTCACCCGTGGGTATCAGTGCTTACACTCACGTTGTTATGACGAACCCTGTGAAGTTGAAGTATAACATACACACATTAAAAAGAAAATTATACATTTATAGATTGTAATGACTATTTCATCATGTTGCCAAAAAAAAGGGGTTTTAATTCCACTATCGAGAAATTCCGCAGTAACACGACTACAGTAGAGTCTCTCTAGTTCGACACGTCCAGTAATCCGACACTGGGTAGGTAGCAGGTCGGTACATGAAACTGTCTTTAAAACACACACATAGCCTAACTGACTGCTGTACATAGTTTTTTTTGTTTTGATACTTTGTACAGTAGCCTACCCTGTAGTGTGTGGTTAGTTTTGCTAAGTTAATGTATTAAAAAACAGAGTGATTTGTTTCCAAAATCCAGTAATCCAACGATCTGCAGTAATCAGACACCCGCTGGTCCGATATACGTCGTAGTGAAGAGATTCTACTGTACTTTAAAAAAAGTACATTAGAAATATTTCTAAGATATTTGTAAACAAAATTCGAAACTAGTACAGTCGAACTTCGATAACTCAAATTTCTCTATAACTCGAATTAATTTACTGGTTTGGTTGGCCAGCAATCATTCTACATACAAATAAACTTTCATAACTCGAATTTTTCCGTAACTCGAACTTTTTTAAACCCCCATTGGGCGGATTTGATCTCTGTAACTCGAATTCAAGGTGAATCATTAAGTTGCAGCAACTTAAGGGTGCAGTTCAAGTAATCAGCCTTGAACAAAACATTGTGGAAATAGGTCCCCTCAAACAAAATCAAGGCAAATTTAATTAGCATAGGATGACGTCACATGTGAAACAGTCAATCCACATGCTCAGAGTGCAAAATAGGAAGTGGAGAAAAAAGACTCCTCACAAAGCATTGCGCGAAATTTCTTTGAAACACATGTGAAATACTGTACTGTGTCTGTTACAATTAATGTACTACGTGTAGTACTTATATAGATAACCTTTGTTCCAACTATTTGAAAAAAAATTCAGAAAATTGTCAACTTCGTTAACTCGAATTTTGTCTAACTCGAATTTTTTTTCATGGTCCCTTGGGTGTTCGACTTATCGAAGTTCGACTGTAGCAGGATACTGTATATCATGTTTATGATCCCTAAATACATAAAAGCTAAGTACATAAAATGTACATTCCTAAGTACATAAAATGAAGCTCAAATTTACTTTGCTCATAAGTTTCTTGTTGTTGATATTTTATTGTATTGCATGCCTTGGCACAATATTGTTCACCACCACAAGAGAATCTCTGTTTGATTAGAGAAATTGTGTTCATGCTATTATAAGCTGTTTAGCTTGAAACCTTCTTTGGCTCCAACCATGGCTATGAAAATGTTTTTGTTTCATGCTATGCTGGTTGATTAGTAATTATTAACCTTATCATTGTTTGTTTAGGAGATTGCCCAGTCTGACAGTAAGCACTTCTTGATCCTGTTTCGAGATTCAGGCTGCCAATTTCGAGCACTTTACTCGTATTCGCCAGAAAAGGAAGAAGTGTTCAAGCTTTTTGGTATCGGCCCCAAACAAGTTTTGGACAGCATGATCGATAGATTTTACAAGTGAGTATAAGCAAACTTGCTTTTGTTTGAAACATTGGTGGTAGTTAATTGGGATTTTGGAAATGGCCATACGCTCGCCTCAATTTTAGGGTGCTACGTTTCATACACTATACTGTATTTCAGTTTTATAGCGCATTGGAGAAGAACTCGTTTGCGCCTCAGGCGCTTACCTGCTTACATGCTGTGTATCCATACTCTTCTGTTCTGACGTAATTGTAGCTGTGCCTGCGCACTTCAGAATATTACTACGTATTTTGTTTCTGTTTGGGTGTCACTAGAATCGCAATGATGATTACAACTGATCGATAAATGAAAGTCAATTTGGAAATAAAAAGTAACGATACATAGTCAGCATCACAGTTTGCTTTTGGGAACTTGTGATGGGTTTGTCCAGAAGGAATGTTGTTTATAAAATGAAACTGGGGAGCTCGTCAATAATGTGGTTGGGGTAGCCGACGCAAATGAAAGAAGGGACCAAAGCCTCGCTTTGAAAGCGTGGCAAAGTAGCCTCGCTTGAAAGCGAGGCAGCAAAGTGGCTAAGGAGAGAACTACATTAGCCAATGTAACCGATTCTGCAGTGCGGGATAAAGTGGGATAGAGTAGAGTAGAGTAGTAGATTTTACAGATTGAAAAAGTACATAGTTGTATCAGTTATGTTTTGTTTTGTTTTGGTTTTTGCTGTTTCATCTGTTCGTGTTGGTACATTACTACACTTGAAGGGAATTTTTATGGAAAAGTAATTTTAATTCCTATTGCAGATATAATTCAGGTGGAAAAAGTTTCATGGAAATCCAAACTAAGCATCTGACGGTCACCATTGATGCCTTCACTATTCACAACATACTATGGCAAGGTAAACGAGGGGCGATACCCAAGAAAGAACTTTACTAATCCACAATGACTGTGAAACAGTAACCAGGATCAATAGAGATAAAAGTTATCACACGTGACGTTGCCAACAAGAAAAGGGTCTTCCTCTCTTCGCCAGAAATGTTCGTCGAGCTCAACAGCTGTGGTGTGGTGTGGTGGTTAGTCATCGTATACTCGACTCTTTGTTAGATCTCGATGGCAGATTTGTGTTGGTGTTGGAATATTATTACGGTTCACCGAGTGATTTTTGCCGTGAGTGTTGAATTGGTGTCAATTCCAGCTGATCCTGTGTGAATGAAATGCAAGGTAAGAAGGAAATGTTTGTTCCATTCAATGCTAATGAAAAGGACCCTGCCTAACTTTGAACAAAAAATAACTTGGTTTGTGACGTTAAAAGTCTCCATGTCTCGAATTTTTTTTCTTTTCACGTTTTTCAAGAAGCTTGATGCCGATCGATTTGTTTTGTTTCTTCTCTCTCTTTCTCTCTTTTACTATCCCATTGCCAGCAGAAAGCAGGAATTCATTTTAAACAAGTGTACCATATTAATAACTAATTAATTGCTAAGTAGCCTATTTTTTTTTTGTGAGATGTATACATACAATAGGGTCTTTTTCAGAGGTTTTACTCTAAATTAACCCTTTTTTTTTTTTAAATAAAAAGAAAAACCAACTAATTTATTAAATTTTATGTAGTCAAATAAATTTTTTTTTTCCGATGGGCATTCTCATTGATTTATTAAAATGAACATCCCAAATTATTAGCAATCGATACAAGATAAAGTTTGCTGATAAACATTTTGTACATTTTTAATCCTGAGTAGGCCTTTTCCATAGTTGGCGAGCCAACAGTTGCTTGTAACGTGAAACTTAAGAGGAAATGTCGTGTCTCTCGCATTTTTATGCTGGTAGTGGCAAAGCAACATACTGTTACAATCTAAAACCAAAATGGGAAAATCTCAGCAACGCGTGATTATGATTACAATTTCTTCCCAGCGGTGATGGTTGGACTACTAGTTAGCGGTTTGCAAGAAACTTTACTGTAGGTGACGTTATCAGCTTATGGATATTGATGTAGACAATGAGCAAAGAAAAGACAAAAATTGCCAAAGTTGGGCTTTTGAAAAATTTTGATACCGATTCATGCGAGAATGCTGTATGTTGGCGTTGCCAAATTGATTACATGTATCATCGTAAACATTAAATGAGTTTTGATGTCGAAGTATGGATAGGTGCCAACTGCCAGTGTTCGTGTTGGTTGCTTACGAATTCATTTTTGTATTGAATTTAACCTTTATCGATCAAGTGGTTTTGGTTAACCATTTTTAAGTCTAAGAAAAATGCCTGGAATGTGTTTTGCCCGGTTTTGAAAAAAATCCAAGTTTGTATAAGTTACTGTAAATCCGGTCATTGTTTGTTCTTTTCTGTAGTTACATATTGGACTATTATTACTGCAGTTTGTTTGTTTTTTAAGACAAAGTTGTTTATTTTTAGTTTTTCTTTCACTTATTTTGCCATGTTGTTTTTCAGTTATTTTTCTTTGGTCTAATTTCAGTCGGCTACTTTTTTTAATAGGAAAATGAATATAATGTGCATACACTCGTCGTCGACAATTTAGTTTCGTAAACATGTGGCAAAATTGTGATGGAACAGATGCATTAGAGTTGTTTACTACTTTTTTTCTCCACATTTTCTTGCCAGCATTGTCAGGAAATAATTTCCTCGGAACGAGATTTTGCTCTGGTGGGGCCTCCCGACCTTCTTTGTTATTTCAAGGATGATTGTTCTTTAAACGACCGTTAGTCAATGTTGGATTTTGTTATTTTTTTTATTTTTTTTATATATATATTTCGGTTGCTAATGCCATTTTTATCATCAGTGTTTTAATTCCACTCAATATTGTAAATAGGCATCGGAAATCTGTATATTTGCATTTCTTTTATTGATATTTATTTGTACTACTTTTGTTATAATACCTTTCTATACACCATCTACATGAGCAGCTCCATAGGCATCAACGATGAAGAGTTAACCAAGTTGTTGTTAACATTTATTACTTTCCATTCTGTCTGACTACTTTGGTCCTTTCCCATTTTTATTTGTAATTCAAACCGCTGGACATTTTTTTATTAACAGCCTGTGGAAACTGGAAATAAAGCAAGTCAACAATGAAAGTGGTGTATTAATTAACCATGGCTTTTTTTTTCTTTTGGTGCTATGTATGGTACTGTACAGAAAGTGCTCATGACATATTAAATCTAGCTTCAAGGAGAATGTGTTCCCATTTTGCAGAGAGATTTTTCACATGTCTTACAGACGACAGGATTTTTCATAAAGTGGAGTGGAGCACATGACATGTGTATGTTATCTACTATTCTGTTGGCAGTATCCACTGCACCAAGAGAAAATGATAATGTGATGGTGTTCGATGCCCTTTATCCAGTGGTTCTAAACGCAATGAATGAATGAATAGGTAGGCCTACGCTAAAAATAGACGACAAAAAATTTTTGGTTAAGTTTGATGGTTTCTACCACTTGTAACTTACTTATACAGTGCACACTGGAGCTTGCTAGACGTTTGAAAAATAAAATAAGGGTGTTCTTAGATTAGGTCGTCACCACGATCATATCTTTTAAATCAATGGACGAAACTAAACAACAACATCATTCATGACACAACACTGACGATAACGACTAACCCATAACCCAAGCAAATGACATTACGAAAAGCAGGTGATCTCAGAGTTGACGTTGCTAAATGCAGCAATGCATCGACGTTATGATAAGTATGGATATGGAAACCAGGTTATATATACTAGTTACAAAAAAAAATGTACGGTATCAAATTCATTCATTGACTGGTCCGCTTTGTCCATGAGGGTCGCGCTGGGCAAAGTGGATATCCATATATTTTATTATATTATATTAATACTAGCAGGTGTAATACCCGGCGTTCGCTCGGGTTATTTTAATCATCGCTCGGTGAAAAAAAAGAAGCGTGGTGTAGTCTACTCGTTGCTCGGTGCAGACTGGGGTTATTGGAGTTGGAGGAGGAGGAGGGGGGGTTCTGAAAAGCCTTTCGTGACCTCGACTGGGTCCTAAAGGGTAACTGTGCGAAATTTGGTTATGATCGGTCAAAGGTGTATTGTACTGGGTATAGACAAACAGACAGACAAACTTCATCTTTTATATATATTTGTGTGTTACCCTTCGATCGCAACTGTTATATAAATAAACGTGGTTACTTATAAAAATCTATCTCCTAATAATTCAAAATTATATATCTCAGAACGTTTATGTTACTATACTATCGACAGACATAAGTAAAGCGTTTGACACTTTCAATCCTTCTTTCCCAGTATTTATCAGAGCAGTCATTCATAACAGTGGGCGATCGGAGCACACTTACACCATCCGTTAACGAAGTAGGGTCCGTCAACGGTACACTCGTCTTCTTTCTGGTGGCCAATACAATTCATGATTTGAAATTAAATGCTCCGATTTTGAGCTATGTTGATAATTTCTTAATATACGTATACAATAAATTTGATACTCCTATTCGTGGAGATCTTCTCTCAATTTAAAACTGGTGTAAAGCCCACCATCTTAAATTAAACACTATTAAAACCAATACCTTGACTTAATTTAATTTAATTTAATTTAATAATTCTCATTTCAAAAAACCCTAAAAGATTCTCGGTCTTACCCTTGATTCTAAACTGACTTTTCTGAACACATTGAAGGATTGATTTTACAGTTGAATAGACTGGTCTTTATTGCTAAGAGAGTGGGAAGTTATCTTTTAAAGAAAAAAAAATGTTTATTGACTCGAAACATTTTTGCCTTCCTACAATATGCTATTGTGCTTTGGGCTGATGTCTCCAAATCCCGTGGATTATCGTATCATTCAATAGAATGATACGTACCTTTTACAAACTTGGCAGACATATTTCTATTTCAAAATTTCTCAAACAAAAAAATAATATGAACATTCACCAATTTATTATTATATTTAATAGAATTCTAAGTTTTTTTTAGCCATTATTCTTATCAATTGTATTTTCATTTTGCTGTCTCTATGGGACGAATAATAAATAAAAAATTTCAAAAACAAAGAAACAAACATATATTATGCATATACGTATATATCCGAGGAGATAGGGGATGCTGCAGCTCCGCAGCGCCTATAGACGAGCCGCCACTGATCAGACTACTAAAAAACAAACTTCAATACATTCGAATGTCATACAATAAGTTGGAGCCGCTTGGGCTTGGGTTTGGTTTCTGATCTGCTGGGGCTCTGAATGATAGAGTTAGTTATTTAGGCTTTAGAGGCGCACCAACTGCCAAAAGGCTTGTTATATGGCGCTCACTAAAACACAAAAATGACATAATACTATATAAGTTGGTCAAGACCCGACAGCTTCAACAACCTATATTCTATGTATGACCATTCAAGACTATGCTTGAAAATTACTAGTCACTGAATAATAGGTTACGCAGTCGAACCGCCACCCCCACTTTTCACCACGAAAGTGCGCAGAGCAAATCTTCCTCCATACTTCACATGCCAAATTCCCGTGTTTTGTACTCATTGGACCTTACGGCCTGTTCTTAAATATAAAAAAAAGCCATCCCGCTGTCCGACAACCGCCACACCTTTTAAGGTACAAAAGTACTCTTTGTATGGAAATGCAAACGGGAAAGTCAGAAAAATTCAAAACAAAACTCCTACAGCAAGTCACCAATCTATAATAGAACATTTTTCGAGTCGTCTTGTCAAGAAAACGAGATTGAAAAAATCTCTTCCTGATACAGTGAAACCCCGCTATTCGTACACAATCCGTTCGTTCCAGGAGGCTGGTCGAATAGCGATTTGTACGAATGGTGAATTAATTTTTCTACTAAAAAATAATGTTGGATTATTCTGTTCCAGACCCCTGTTGATTGTTTATAGTAATACAGTCCTGTTTATAGTATAGCCCAGGGGTTCCCAAACTTTCATGGATCGCGACCCACCTTTATGAAGGTGGGTCGCGAATGAAGTGGCAAACACTGGGCAAACAAATCTAGCTTATGTTATGAAAATGAGAAGGGTAAAAAATGGTTGTTTATTAGTACACTTTACTACACT